>VZTJ01005561.1:321988-337246 GCA_013397795.1 Orthonyx spaldingii | reverse complement strand
GGTGCGGTTCGGCGCGGCTCGGTCCGGCTCGGGCCCGCGCGGCCCCGATGGCGGCTCCCGCGGCCGCCCCTGCCCTCAGCCCTGTGCCGAGGGGTTTCCCGGCCGACGCCGCACGGGCCGCGGGAGCATGCGCAGACGAAGCCGCGTCCACCACGCCGCACGTGACCCGGCGCCGCGCGTGACACCACGTCACGTGGGCACGGCGGCCCCGCCCTCTTCTCCCGAGCGCCCCCTAGCGGAGTGTCCGTTCGGCGTGTGCTCCCCTCAGGAACCCGCGGGAGACGAAAGGACACGATTGAGGTGAAAATTGACATTACACACTGTAATAGTCACCGTCCGCTGCATTTCAGATCGCAATAATGTCACGGTTAAACCTCTGACTCTTTTAAAGTTATGCACTGGTGTCGCGTTCAACCCATTTATTGAAACTTACTGAGAAGAATCTTTCACTTTGCAAATATTTATTTTCTAATTCTCAAATCTTTACACACAAAACTTTTTGACCACCAGCTGCCACACCACTGACTCGAAGCGATCAATCCGAAGACAAGTGAATTTTTCTAATAAAAATAGTGAAGCCTTGAAATAAACTTATCTAAAATTTTAGTCTAAGCTGGTGATCTCTGAACCATATGGGTGATCCCACTCCTGTGTCCAGCAGAACCTGCCTGGAACATTTCAGCCCAAAGAGCCTGACCTGGTGATGATCTCAACTTGGGCTGTGGGAGCTATGCCTGCTCCTTTGGACATGACTGGACAAGGGGTGCTTTGGCCACAACTGGACAAGGAGTGCTTTGGATAAGGGATGCTTTGGACACAGCTGGACAGGGGGTTCTTTGGCCATGGCTGGACAAGGGGTGCTTTGGACACAGCTGGACAAGGGGTGCTCCCATGAGCAGCTGAGCTGTGAGATTGGAGCAGGAACCTCAGGCAGGAGGGTGCTGGCTTCCCTCTGCCAGAGGGCAGGGTTAGATGGGATATTGGAAGGAATCCTTCCCTGTGAGGGTGGGGAGGCCCTGGCACAGGGTGCCCAGAGAAGCTGTGGCTGCCCCTGGATCCCTGGCAGTGTCCAAGGCCAGGTTGGACAGGGCTTGGAGCACCCTGGGACAGTGGAAGGTGTCTCTGCCCATGGCAGGGGTGGATGTTCTTTAAGGTCCCTTCCCACCCAAACCATTCCATGACTCCATGATGTGTCACCAGCTCCTGATTTAGGGAATGCTGCCATGCCCTGGACAAACCTGTCTGACCCAAAGGAAAGGCCTGATGTGCCTGTTCCAGGCTGTTTCCTCCACGCGACAGAAATGCTCATGTCACATCAAGTGTTCTCAGACACCCACATTTATAATGACATTTAAAAAACAAAACATGAACTTCCCGTGGCTTTTGGAGGGGCTGGGTTACTCTGAAAGCCATTAAACACTGGAGCAGTGTTGAAACTTGGTGGTCTCTGCACACCTGTGGGCACCAGGGCTGTTTTTGTAGCTTTAAATTAGTTCTGAAACTTTGAACTATTTCACTTCAAATACATTCAGCAGTAAACTGTTCTCTAAGTTCTGTAAAACAACCTAAAATGTGTCAGCACTTTTTTAGATTATGCTCACATGTTAGTTAAATAAAGAGCAATAAACAGAAACTATTTGCTGTGGAATGGAGTTTCAGTGTTTTATCGTGATGGATTATTGGGAGCCGTGTGGGAACTTCATCTCATACTTTACTGGTTTAGAAGCAGTTTTATCTGAGCACAGTTCTGCTCAGAGCACTTTTGGCTGAGTTTTGGTCTTTGCTGCTTTAATTCTCAAATACACAAGTGCTCAAATTGTAGATCAGAGAATAATGGAATGGTTTGGTTGGGAAAGGATCTTAAAACTCATCCTGTTCCACCCCCTGCCATGGGCAGGGACACCTTCCACTATCCCAGGGTACTCCAAGCCCTGTGCAACCTCGCTTTGAACACTTCCAAGAATCCAGGGGCAGCCACAGCTTCTCTGGGCACCCTGTGCCAGGGCCTCCCCACCCTGACAGGGAGGAATTCCTTCCCAAAATCCCACCTAACTCTGCCCTCTGGCAATCTAAGGCTGTGACATTCGTTTTCAAGCCTTGGACTGAGGCTGACACAGAGTTGTCCCTGTTGTACAACTTAACAATACAAAAAGAAACAAACAAAACTCCTTCAAAGCCAAGCAGGACAAATCAGATCTGACACCTGCCCAGCCACACGGGCAGGTTTCTTAGATGAGCAGGTTGACAAGGTGGCAGGGTGTGGAATTGTATTTCCTTCTCCAGTTTGTTTTGTCAGCAGCATTGTCTCTGCTTTTTTTCTTTTGTGACTTCAGCTGTGAGCTCTGCAAGAGGAGGGGGACTCACCTTGCTCCAAGCACTTGCAGCTCAGGTGATCCCAGTGCCCAGTTGAGCACCTGCTGAGCACCCTGTGCCCATGGGGCCAGTTCTGCTGGAACATCCACTGCTCCCCAAGGCCTGGCCCAGTGTCATCACTCCAGCTCTGGATGTGGCCCAGATGCTGTGGGCAGGCCCTGGCTAAAGCTAGGCTTTAATTAAGAGTGACTGGTCGTTTTCCAGAGTTCCTACCAGTTTGCAAGCCGTGAATGTTTGTCAGCTCCCTAATGCTCAAGGGACTCAGAACTGAGGGAAGCTGAAAGAGTTGTGCTGGAATATTGAAACAAATCCAGAAACCTGCTTTTAGGTCATAGGTAAGAAACAAACAAGGAGGCAAACAAGCAAACCCAGTCTGTAATTACCCGGAGTCCGGGGAGCTGCTCCCACCTTGGCTTTGCTTATGCCCTTCAGCACACCACTGACCCTGCACACCCGTGTGGACTGGTGGAAGATTCTGACTCAGTTTTCCGAGGATCCCAACCCTGGACGGCCCTACTGCAGCCTGAATTTATTACCCTCTGTACTTAGGAGAAGAAGATTTACCCTATCAACGAGTCAGAAAGAAGACGAGAGCTCATTCCTCATCACAGAATGAATCGGATGAGGTATAGCAGGACAAACTTCTCCCTGTGTGAACTGTATAGGAGTTATTCTCAGAGTAAAAGTAACTTCTGCGATAATCAGAGGTAATTTGTCTGGGAAGCCCTAAAAGCCATCCAGAGAACTCCAGCAGTAAGTGTCCCCCAAGGAGCCTACCCTGGCCTAGGGCGGCTCCCACCTGAAGGTCCCGTCTCCAGCAGTCACAGTGAACCCAGGCTCTTGGGGCCACTGCCCTCCCTGGGTCGCGATCCAAAATTAAAGCAAGATCTCCTCTACAGAGGGCTTTCCTTTGATCCTGTCCTGGAAGGATGCCAGGAGATGAGCCCAGCTCTGCTCTGGCACTGCCCCAAGCATGGCTATGCGGCCGAGAGGGCTGGGGCTGGGAGCGGAGACCACCAGCATCCCTTCTCCTGCTGCTCCTGTGCCCGAACTGTGGGCACAGAGTGGGATTGTGCTGCCGGTGGGGACATCTTGCCTTCCTCCCGGGAGTTCAGAGGCTCTGGGAAGATCCAGCTCTTTATCTCGCTGTCACTGACACTGCTGGGCATCACCTCCCAGCGTGATCCCCCTTGGTGTGAGAGCACCAGGGTGACCTTCTTGCTTGATGAATTTCGAGTCACTAATTAAACTGCTTGGCGAAAGAAAAGAGAAAATTAGCTGGCCATTGCTATCTCGGGAGAGAAGGACCCAGACGGAATTTACTTTATAATTTAGCTTAGGTTTTTTTTCCAAGGAAAGCTAACCCGCCGCCCCCGTCCCCTCCTGCCACTAGAGGTCATTTGAGCACCGGGATAGGGACCGGCGGCGGCTCCTGCCCTGGACAGGGACACCTTCCACTATCCCAGGGTGCTCCAAGCCCCGTCCAACCTGGCTTTGGACACTTTCAGGGATGAGGCAGCCACAGCTTCTCTGCACATCCTGTGCCAGGGCCTCCCCACCTTCACAGGGAAGAATTTTTTCCTAATATATAATCTAACAGTTTGAAGCCATTCTCCCTTGTCCTGTAAAACGTCCCTTTCCAGCTCTCTTACAGTCCCTTTAGGTACAGGAAGGGGCTCTGAGGTCTCCTCGGAGCCTTCTCTTCTCCAGGCTGAACAACCTTACATCTTAAAAAAACCCCTGGTGCCTGTTTTGGGTGGGTGTTTCTGTTCAGAAATGCTGGACGTATCCCCCTGTTAATACACAGTCATGTCTAGCAGCAAAATCAGTTAACAGTTCATGCCCAGCACAGCCCCACGCACGTGGCCAGTCCCCGTGCCCTGGCTCAAGTGTCCCCAGAGACGATGACTCCCACAGACACGGAGCAGCCAGGGCTGTGCTGTGGTGTCCGAGCCCTCTGCAGAGAGCAAACACCACTGGGCACCACTGATGAGGCACTTGGCAGCTCCTGCACTGCTCCCAGTGCTGCCAGCTCCTGTGGGAGCACCAGTGTGTCCAATCCCCACCAGCACTCCTTAGCCCCTTCTGGCCAAGGTCCTTGCCTCCAACTTTCCTTGCTTCCCTAATCTCTGCCCTCTGTGCAGCCTCTTGTCTGCATCCATCCACTCACACACATCAAAGCAGCCCCATTTTTCCTCCTCATTCTTAACTTCTCAATACATTTTAAATCAGAATTAATTAGAGGGATCAAAGGCCCCTTCTCCCTGTCCCCTGGAGCCCTCCCTGCCCAGCCTGGCCATGCCTGGCTGGCTGCACACGGCAGCTATCACCGGATGCAGATGCCGAGGATCAGGAGAGGGAGAGCCAAAGCTGAGCACTGCTCCTCTGCAGCTCCCTGCGCGGCTGCACTAATCACTCAGGAGACGATGCTGAGTTTGTGGAATTGGCTGGTGATGGGACCATGGTTGACTTTATCCCTAGATCCTGTCTGTCTTTGAGTCATCTTCGCCATGAGTCACCAGCAGCCGTTAATCCCTTGGAGATAAGGGCCTCATCCAGCTCTCTCCATGCAGGTACTGCTGCCTCTGCGCTTGCTCTTCAAAACAGGGAATAAATCCGTGTGAGCTGAGGTTGTGGTGGGAGCACTCCAGGACACGCTTGTGGGGTGGCTTGTCACACCAGCTCCCTGTCACCTTGGGAGCCAGCCTCACCAGAGCCAGGGCTCTCAGCCACCCCTGCTGAGCAGGCTTGGGGGCTCCTCCCTTCCCAGAACCATCTACCCCATGGGTAAACACTGCCTGTTCCTCCTCTCCTCCAGGACACTGGGGGTCTCCTCTCTTCTCCAGCACAGCTCTGCATCCCCAGAAGCAGGACCAGCAGGACCCCCCTGTGCCCGGTACACCTCTCTCAGCAAGGATGAGCTGAAATCCAGCATTATTTGTGTCCTTCATTTTAAAACTGTCTACGCATCTGTCAGTAAATTGTTCCTGGTTTAATTTCTCCCTTTGTTAAAACGTGTGTTTTATTCCCAGCTTAAACATCACTCAGTTACACATCATATGCCATCCATCAGCAGAAACTTCCCACATGGCACTTGGAGACCACAATCGAGTGATCTTTAACCCCCTTGACTCACCTCTTTAATCTTTCGCCCCATGGCAGATTTCTGGCCCTCAAGCAGCTCTCGCAGGTCCTGACAGGACTCTGCAGCTTCTCAGCCTTGCTGGGAGCAGAGAAACCAGCACTGCCCCCAAGATGTTACTGGTTTAACTGGTGCTGTGCAGAGAAAACCTCCTCTCTGTGAGAATTGCTTTGGTATTTCCCTGTGGATACCCAGGACCCACATGAGCCACATGATCACACTGGGCTGCCGTGGCTGTACCTACCCCATACCTCGAGCCTTTCCAGTGTTCCCCATCTCTGGAACATGCTCCCCTTTGCCTGTGGTCTTTCCTGGCCATGACCTCACCCTCTGCTGCACCCACTGTGATCTCAGCCTGCAAGGCAGGGCCCAACATGGGTCTGAGGGGCATCAAGCCCTGGGAAACCCTCTTTGATTCCCACTTTTTAATTTCCTTTCAGTATCTGCAGTGATTCATGAAGCCTCTGCTTTTTCCAGAAGCAGCATCCATCTTCCCAGCCTCACCTAAGCCCCAGAAGCAGGAGGAAAGGCCCCATCCTCTCCTGCAACGAGGCACAAGTGCTGCCTGCCCTGATCCAGCCCACCTACATTCCCAGAGAACCCACCCCGGCAGTGAGCTCAGCACCCAGCAGTGCTGCTCTGCTTTTCCCAGCTTTTCCACCTACAGGGTGAGACACCCTGCTGTGCTGGCCTCACCTGTGTCATCAGGGATGATGTTCTCCTCCTCTGTTGTTCTCCCTAACCCAGGGAGTGGAAGCCACATTTGTATGCAGAGTTTGAGAGCAATTAAATTGAATTCTAATTATTGTATATCACAAATTAGCAATTTCTACTGTGCTAATATTAATTGCTAACACGACGATAAGGCATATCAGGCAGTCAGGATGGAGCAGGCGTTTGCTTGCTTGGAGAGATGTGTGAAAGCAGAAATCACTGCAGACATGGATATCCCACAGCTGGGAGATGTTCCCGGGCTGGGGGCTCTGAGGTTTGGATTCAGTCTCCAGCCTTGCCAGGGCAGGAGTTCAGGGCAGGCTGGAACTGCCAGTGCTCAGGTTGGCTTCCTCAGGAAGGCCTGAGGGCACTCTGAAGCATGGGGCGGGGTGTGATGAAGATGTGTCCTCTCCCTCCTCCCCAGCTCAGGGAGTTTGGGTGTATCTTGTTGCATTTGTGGAAAATTCAATTTAAAAAGCCAATGACTGGTTGGTTCTCGAGAGACAGCTCCCTAATCCCTGCCTAGAGCTGCTCTCCCAATACTCATGGGATGTTCCTTCTCTGGAGAAAGGGAGGTGGCAAGTAGGGCATGGGGTAGGAGACCCAATGCCATCATGTTTGTCATATTCCATGAAGTTTCTGAAGTGACCCTCACCACTGCCTGGCTGGAATCACGACTAAAACCACACTGGGACTGTAGGGATGGACACTGGTGTCTGTGGGGATGGACAAGGACATCCAGCTCCAGCCAAGCCCTGGGACTGACATTCTGGTTTAGCAGGACCAGCTCTGAGCTTGTCACAGATGCTGTGGCAGGTGCTGGCTGTCAGAAAGTCCTCACCCTGTCAGAGCCAACATGTACAACACCCTTACATCACACAGGGAAATCCGAGGAGATCAAAGCCGAGGCAGCTGGACGCACTGCTGTGGATAAACACATCCCTTGGGAGAGTTAATCAAGGACACAACAATCCCTGCAGCTGTGGAATGAACCCCGACAGAGCCTTGGAGGAGCCTGTAGGCACAAAGCTGGTGATTTGCTAGGAAACCCTTCCCGAGGAGGTTGCTGCGGGTCCCTCAGTGCCACTGGCAGTGCCTAGGCTTGTGGGGGCTTCCGGGAGGGAAGCCAGGAGAGCAGGGATGTCCCTGGCAGCTGGGGCAGCAGCTGGGGTAAGCCCTCAGCATGTTTCTGTGCCGGGAGGGAGTAGTGAGGCTGGAGGAGATGGAGAGGGCTGTGATGCTGGGCAGGCTGGTTGCACACAAGCAGAGCTGGGTGAGGCTCAGCAGGCAGAGGAAGAGCATCAAGCATCCCCCAGAACTGGCATTTCCTGTCACTCACCACCCTGGGACTGGCGTTCCCTGAGGGGCTTGTCCCGAGCAGGCTCTGCTCACCTGCAACTATAATGATTTAATATCAATGAGGTAATTTTGTCCCAAGGGTTATTTATCTGTCTATTGAAAAACCTCAGCCCTGTGTGAATCACCAGGCTGCACTACAGCCCTGTGATGAATTACACTTGGACACATGCTAAATGACATTTACTAATAAATTTATGCAGATTTCTCCTGTAATCCTTCTCCTCATCAAAAGTAGTAATGCTTTCTCTAATGCAAATGCACTGCGAGAGCCTCGCCACATCAAACGGGAGCCGGGCTGAGTAGTTCGGAATTCAGAACGATAATCTTCATTGTGCTCATGAATAACCATTTCCTACAGATGAATATTCAACAAAGCCTTGTCAGAGCCTGGCGGCTCCTGCCAGAGCCGCCTCCGAGGCCTGTCCCACTGCCCGTGTCCAGCAGCTCTGGCCAGCCCTGCAGGCAGATTTCATGCTCCTTTCCCTCTGTGCTTCCGAGCACCAGATTTAACGGGCTCCGTTAACGAGCTCAGAGTGGGTGCAGAGCAGTGGCAGATTTGCAGCTTTGTGGGTGCTGCGCTGAGCTCTCCTCTCCATCCTGACCTTTCCATCCCACGACCACAACCTCCCCCAGCATCCTTAGCCCGGCCTGTGGGCTCCATGTGGGCTCCATCACGGGGTCACACCAGTGTTGAGACGAGGAGGGTCCAGCACCCAGCTCACCCCATGCCTGTGGCACCCACCCATGCTCTTGGACAACACTTCACTGGGCCACAAGTTGCCCACAGAAGTTGTGGCTGCCCCATCCCTGGAAGTGTCCAAGGCCGGGTTGGACAGGGCTTGGGGCAATCTGGGGTAGTGGAAGATCTCCCTGCCCATGGCAGGCGGTGGAACGAGTTGGGCTTTAAGGTCCTTTGCAACCTAGACCAGTCTGGGATTTGCTGATTCTTATTGTTTCTCTGAAGACCCTGCAAAAACATGGCAACGTCTGCTCCTTCTGCTCCCGATCCAGTCATGTGCTCCTTGCTGTGTTACATGGAAAGGCTCTGGCTTCCCAGCTGCTTCTCTGGAGAGGGCAGGAGAAGGCAGGTGGAAGGGTCGGGACACCAGGACAGGTCTGCTCAGTGACATCCCTGACACCCAGGCAGGAAGCACTTACCCCGTAATGCCCCAGGCTGTCCCTAGGATGGGCACATCAGGGATCATTGAACACCCCCGGGGTGCTGGAGGGGGGATGCTGAACATGTAGAGCCCTTAGCCACCTCTGATCAGTGGGGTGTACATTTTTATTCATTTTAAAGATGATTACATTCTGAGCCGTGATGATCTAAGCTAACAAACTGCCTGCCACTTCGTGGCTTGGCAGGAAAACTCGAATTGCTGAAGTTGTGGGCTTTTTCCTGCAATCCAAAACACAGACAATATGGAAGCAAATAATTTCTTTCACAGTTGTTTAATACAAATTTCACTGTTCTGGGTTTTATGCCCTGGCATCCTGGCAGTCTCACTTAACTCAGGGCAGGGGCAGCTCCAGCACTCCAGAGAGTTCCCTGCCACCTGGATCAGCAGTGAGAAACAGGAGAAGAGCCAGGAGAGGTTTGCAGCTGAGGCTGCTAAAGGGGCTGGCTGGGAGAAGGGCAACAGTGCAGGGCACTTACTCTGGCTCAGGTGAGAAGAACCGCCCCCAAGGCTTCTTTTGGAGCCCAACAGCACCAGCTGCAGGGTTTCCATGATCTGAGAGGTTAAAAGGCACTTGAGCCCCGAGGTGAGAGCCTCTGGGAGACATTCTGAGAGTGATTTATGGCTTCTCCACTCACCCAGAGCCAGCTCAATGCCCTCCCTCTACTTCTGTTTATTTGTCTGGTTATCACTGTGAAATAAATATGAGGAGGATCTAAATTCAGACTCTCAACCCAGACTTTGCTGCTGCAGAACCAGCAAAGGGGGAGATTGGTGTTGTGATTGTACAGCTCCCAAATCAGGGGATGTTTTCATGTTACCTGCTCTGCATGGGAAGTTCCTACCTGCCATAACTGGAGGAAAAACAAGCTTGGAAATGCACAAAAAACACCCCTAGAGGACTGGGGGGTGGTGGGGAAAGCAGCAGCCCAGCAGGTATTTGCCAGGAGCCATCACAGCCAGCCTGGTTGTGCCTGGCAGTGATGTGGCCGAGCATCTCCAGGGGAGGAGCTGCATCCAGTGCTGCTGTCCTGCATCCTCTGCTACCCTCCTGCATCCTCTGGGCACAGTGCCTGAGTGAGGGCTTTTGTTCTACAAAGCTCATGGTGCTGCTCCAGGCATGCTGGACATGGTTCTCCACCATCCCACCACCATCCCAGGTGATTAACAGTGCCTGGAGCCACAGCTCCCATCTGTCCTGTGCCAACCTCACCTGTGCCACTGCTGCTTCACTAACATTTCTGAAGATTCAGGCTATGAAATCCTGCCCTTTGTATAAACATTTTAATTACAAGTTTCCGGGACTTCTTTCCTAAGATAAACACATTTTAATTGCAAATTGCTTCTGCTGTCTTTACCCACCCCCCAACACTGCCAGCAGCTGCTGGATTTAATATTTAATGAAACTGCCTGTGGGCTGGGCTGGATGCAGCAGTGGGGCTGGGGGACACTGGAGCACCCCAAGAGTGGTGGAGTGAGCCACGGGGACAGCCTGGGATGCAGGAGAGGGGCAGCTCCTTCGACCTGCACAGCCACCACATCTGGGGGTGACGCTGGCACAAGGACCTCGTGCTTGGAGCGGAGCAGCTGTGACATGTGCCCCTGCCAAAGGGACAGAGTCACCCGTGGTGAGTGCATCCCACCCAGCGGGTGCAGGGAGGTTCCGGCAGTTTCTGGGCTTGGTCCCCACGGCAGAGGGTCCGGCCGTGGCCGCCTGCCATCGCTTCCCAGCAGCCACACCACAGTGGCGCAGCCATGAGCGGAGGCTCAGTGTCCCCTGTGCCACCGCTGCCCATCCCTGGAGCGGCCTGGCAACGAGGAAATGCCATTAGCTGTTCATGTGGCAGCTCACGTGCCACCACTGGTAGGTCAGGTCTCTGGGCACGAGGCACCACATGTTAGAGCCCTGCCAGCACCGAGCCAACAGAGCTGTGCCCACGGCAGCCGTGCTCCTGCAGCAGGTCCTGTGGGGCTGGGGGTGTCACCTGTGAGGTGGCTGTGTGGCATCACCTGTGAGGTGGCTGTGTGGCTTCCCAGGTGACACCCTGGCTGAAGGCAGAGCTCAGGGAACACCTGCACGGGGTCCCCTCAGTGCTGTGCCACAGGGGAGCTCGGGGTGGCCCCTGATGCAGCCCTGGGACTGCGCTCTGGCTCTGTGTCCAGCTGCCACCCTGCTGGCCTGAGTGGCACCGCACGTGCTGCCCTTCCCAGGCACGGCTGCCACCACAGCTCCTGGGGAACCAGCTCTGCCCAAGGTGCAGGGTCTGGCTCCAGCACAGGGACACATTATCAGCCCTGCACAGGCCCTTGGTTTGTTTTAAACCCACCCCGCACCACCAGAATCTCACATGGGAAACCAACTGAGAGCTCCTACTGCTCTGCCTTTTATTCCTGCACTTTTTTTTCTCCTTTTCTCTCTTCAGATCTTCCTTTGAAACCCAAACTTCCTGCAGTTTGAAATGGACAATCAGGCCGCCCCGGCAGCTGCAGCCCAAGAGCTTCAGCTCTTGGCAGGAGGATCAGAACTACAAAACTATTTCTTTGAGGCAAATTATGCATTCATCCAGCTCATTTGAAACAAAATATGATTTGCAATTTAACTTTCCATAATGAGCTCCTGCTATTATACCGTTTCCATAATGGCTGGTTTCATTGGAACAGATTGTTGGTGCACATGGTTTACAAAACATTTTCAATGCAAGCCCCGTTTTTTCTTATTTTAAATAGCAACAGCTGCTAAGCATGATAATTATTGTATTTCATCAAAATAAACTTACCGAGTTGCTTCTTGATGCCACTTGTCACAATTTTCCAGCGGACCTGCAGGTTATTAAAGAAGCTGAAACTTTAATTCAGCAAAGTGAGAGCAACACCTCATCCAACTCCCTGCCATGGGCAGGGACACCTTCCACCATCCCAGGCTGCTCCAAGCCCCATCCAAGTGGCCTTGGACACTTCCAGGATTGGGGCAGCCACAGCTGCCCTGGGAAACCTGGGCCAGGGCCTCACCACCCCAGGGAAGAGTTTTTTCCTAATATCTCATCTAAACCTACTCTCTGACAGTTTGAAGCTATTCCTCCTTGTCCTGTCACTACATGTTCTTGTAAATACTCTCCCTCCATCTTTCCTGCAGGTTCCCTTCAGGTACTGGAACACCAGGAGCAGGCAATGAGAACCTGTGGTAATTAATTCCTAATTACATTTACCTGCATCACTGTTTCCCATGGTGTTCCCAGGGCACCTCTCAGGCTTTCCCCAGCTCTGGAGTGGCCTCAGAGCAGCCACAGGCACAGAGCTCCCATCCCTAAACACTCCCAGCTCCCGCTGACCTTCTCCAACACCAGCTCAGGTAGTGAAGGAGGGTTTTCTCCTCTAGTGACTGGAGGGAGGTTAATGGCACAGGAGTTTATTAGCAAAGAGCAGGTGAGTCTCTTTTGTTGAAAATTTTCTGGGAAACATTTGAGAGCTGGGTTTGGTGGCTGTGGTCAGCTGGAGATTTATGGATTTGCGGGATAACGATGCTGGAGAAGCTATTCCAGCCCCCAGTGAAAGGCTGCCCTTTACAGCACCTCAGCATCTGGATTTAGGTGACATATAGTAATGGCACCACAGAAACCATTACTGTCCATCAAGTAAATAATCAACACACGATATAAATGGTCTGCCCTTACCCAGACTCTCATGAGCTATGGCAAAGAGTAAAAATCCCCCAAAAAAATCAAAGCCAGAAGGACAAAGGAACAGGAACAGGATTTTGAGGAAGGAACAGCCTGAAGAAATAAGAACTAGGGAGCTTCTCTTCCAGCAGAGCACGGAGAGGGCAGTGCGTTTGCCCTGATGTAGATGTGGAATTAGGGAAAAAGGGTGAAATGCAAAGCTCTGTGCTGCAGCCAGGACCCAGCTGCCATTTCCCCTCCGCGGGCTCCGTGCCAGCACCAGCTCCCGCAGGCTGACAGCGCTTCGCCGCCGGGTTTGTCATCACAGCACCAACACAGCAATTAAACCCCTCCCTTGGGAGGCAAACTGGAACGTCAGCCCACGGGGACCGGCAAAGCAACGCCCCAGCCGTGACTCGGAGCCATCTCCAGTTCCCCCAGCCAGAGACCTCCGTGCCTGCAGGGCTGCCCCAGCACCCAGCAGGGCAGCACCAGCACCCAGCCCTGCCACTGCTGTTCACCTGCAGCGAGCTGTGAGTGACCTGAATGACACCTCTGCTGTCACACTGACACAACAGCTTTCCCGTGGATGGTTCGGGGTGGATGATCCTCGCTCTCCTGTCCATGGGATCATTCCAAGGGCAAAGACTGAATCACACAAAGTCTTCTGCTCTGGCCAGTCGAGCCCACACGCTCCTTTTGCAGTGTTTACAGTGCTCCCACGATGATCTAACGCTGCACAAAACCATTGTAGGATAAATATAGAGCACTGCAGCACCATAAATCAGCCGGCTCAGGAGCAAGGGTTGGATCAGGCTCACTGGTGGGATGTGGGTCCACTGGCACTCGGGGAAGGGGGACTGGATGCACCTGCACATGACACCTCTGTCACCAGCCTGGGCTGTCCTGCCCGCGGTGGAGGTGACTGCAGGCACTGCCATGGGGACCCATGCCCGGCGGAACGGCGCTGCAGCCACGCATGGACGATGGGCTATCATACTCTTTATCAAGGTCTGGCGGAAAGAAAACAAGGTAATGGGGCATTTGCTGATTCAATTCGTTGAATTTGAACAAATCTTTTTAATCTGCTTCCCCTGGGGATTGGAAAGGTCAGGAAATAGGCAGAATGTGCACTTTCAGGTATTGAAATTAAACTTGTTAAGAAATCCATATTGATTTGCACTTCTCTGAGAAATATTGAAGCCTCCAGATTTAGCCTGGGTATTGATTTTCTCTTCCAGGGGAAAGACATCGGCACAAAGGGAAGATATTACACGTGGCAGTAAACACCTTCAATCACTGCCCGCTCTGCCTCCACAAACAAACAAAGGGCCCCGGCACTGCGGCTCCGGCTCTGCATCGCAGCGTTTCTGTGCCCCGAGGCTGCTCAGACCTGCCTGGAGAGCGCTCGGTGCCCCACGCCTGACAGGGTTGAAAAGGCATTTGGTCAGTGCCCTTAAGGTTATGGTTTAGCTTTTGGTCAATCCCGATCAAAACCAATTTTTCGGGAAGTCCAGATAGTCATCATAGGTTCCTTCCAGCTGAACTATTCCACTCCATTCTATTCCGTGTTTAGCACTTCCAGCTCTTTCACTGCTTTGCTTTTAAATATTGCCCTAAGACTGGGGTGCAACTCCCCTTTGACTGTTTTTAACACATGCAATCAGCAACTATGGCAATTAGGAGGCCTAATTAGCATCCGAATCAGCCTTCTCTAACACCCCCTTTGCAATAGTAGCAAAAAAGGGTGAGAGAGTTGAAATTCTCGCTGTGAAAGCGGGGAGGCCCTGGCACAGGGTGCCCAGAGAAGCTGTGGCTGTCCCTGGATCACTGGAAGTGTCCAAGGCCAGGTTGGATGGGGCTTGAAGCACCCTGGGATAGTGGAAGGTGTCCCTGCCCAAGGCAGGAGGTTGGAAGGAGATGAGCTTTATGGTCCCTTCAAACCCAAAGCATTCTGTGATTCTGTGATGCCTGCAGCCCTGTGCTGAGGGACAGGCAGCCCTCACCGAGGCTGTTTGTGGAGCTCCAGGGAGGATTTCACTCCAGCAGAGCTTCTGTGGCAGGTTTCCCAGTGGCCTGCCCATTACTCCCAGGAAGGGTTAGGATGTGCCCAGTCAGCAGCCACGCTTTGGGCAGCAGACCCAGGGCAAGGGTGTTCAGACTCACATGCTGCACACCAGATGTTCCCCTTCTGCAGAGAGCGGAGTAAATGAGAGCCCTGCTGGCCCCAGACCACCCCTGGGGACTCTGTGGGAATCTGCCACTTCTGACAGAAGGTTAAATAAGATTTCAATTAAGTGACACATCATCACAGACCGACTGCTTCAAAACTGCCTCCACTTAGACAAGTTCTGCTCCAGTGGGAGAGTTTAAAGCCAAACCTCTGTCTGCTCACACACTTCCTGGCAGCCCCAGACCGACCTCCCTCCTCCCTGCCAGCCACGGTGCGTGGTTCTCCAGTGCCCACAGCAGGGTCAGTGTGACCTATTCAGCCAAGGAACTTGCCAAACTGGACAATTTTATTGTTTTTCTCATGGATCTCCCAGCCATTAGGGAATCACACCCCATCCGCACGTGGCCGCAGCCACTCCCGCAGCACCACGGTCGCGCGTTGCCCCTCGGCTGTGCCCAGACAGTCATCTCTGACTGCGTGTGTATCAACTGTAGGGAAGTAAATCATTTTCTTGCAACATTAGAGGTGAATTAAACGCTGGATACTTGCTACCAGTCACTGGAGTAATTCTGCTCCTGAGTCCTTGCATGGCCTGAATGGGAGGGAAGGGAGGGAGGGAGGGAAGGAGGGAGGGAAGGAAGGAAGGAGGGAAGGAAGGAAGGA
>VZTJ01005561.1:296859-321822 GCA_013397795.1 Orthonyx spaldingii | reverse complement strand
AAGGAAGGAAGGAAGGAAGGAAGGAAGGAAGGAAGGAAGGAAGGAAGGAAGGAAGGAAGGAAGGACTTTCGAGACCATAGAAAATTGCAGAAGGATGTTTCTTCCAACCCGACATGACAAAATTGAATTCCAAGCTATTTAATGCATGCACGAAATGCCATAGAGGAACCCAGCCCGAGCACTCCATCCAGCACGACAGGGAAAGGGGTTCGGAACACAAGCATCGCTCCGGCACTAACTCAGTGCTTCCAGCTCCGGACTTCCAGGCGATTCCACTTAAATGTAACTACCGGGTTAAGGGTTCTCACAGACAGGGCTATCTCCAGCATTTCCATGGACACACAGCTACGGGAACACTGCGGTTATGATCACACGAACGATGGAGACCTCAGGAAGCCGTTGTCCCGGGGGGTTGGAGCCCGCTTAGTCCACAGGGCACCAGGGCCAGGGTCCCAGCGCGGCCCCGTCCCCTCCCCGCCGGGGGTACCGCTCCCACCGCGGGCGCAGCAGCCTGGCCCGGCCAGTGGCATTTCAGGAGTGAAAAACCAGCCCCACGGGCAGGGGCATGGGGAGCCTCTGGGTTAGTCCTTAAAAACGGGGTTTCACAGGTTACACCGTCACGAGGGTGATGCCATGCAGCCTGCCCACGGCCCAGCCCGCCTCAGACCGGCGTGGTTCGTCTGTTGGCCGGGTTGTTGTGCAAAGACTCCTTGAACTCTTTGGGGATGGAGTTATGGACCTGTAAAAAACCGTGGTCCCGCTCCGAGTTGAGCAGCGTCCCCATGGTGACCTTGGAGGGATCCCTGGAGAGGGTGAACATGGAGATGTCGGTGGAGGGGATGGTGCTGAACCCTTTGCTGATGGGCGACATGTCCCGGGAGCGGGGCTCGGTGGAGCGGGAGCTGGACCGCCGGCGGAAGCGGTACCTGTAGGGGGGTAGGCGGGTGAAGGCCGACTTCTTCAGCAGCTCCGAGTGGGACCTGGCGCGGATCTGGCGGTGCTTCTCGATGTACATGTGCACGGCGATCACCCCCACCATCTCGGCAATGATGAAGGACAGCGCTCCGAAGTAGAAGGACCAGCCGTAGGAGTAGCTCTTCTTGGAGTCGCTCTGCCCCGGGTCCCCGGCGTTGGCCGAGATGTAGACGATGATCCCGATGATGTTGCTGAGACCTGCGGGGGGGACAAGCGGGACAGGCGCTCACCTGAGCAGCAGGAGTGAATAGGGGGAGGTGTTCCCATGGGGCACTGACCCCTCTGCCAGTGCACTGGGGCCAAATCCCCTTGCAGACCTCTGCTGATGTCCCAGGATATCTATAGATTCCCTTACACACAGTATTGCCACGTATTCCCAGGTATCAGAAGGGAAGAAGGGATAACCACTAATGTGTCTAGAAAAGGGACATTTCAAGAGCTGGTTGTGCTTCGTGTTGCTGAGCAGTGAACGCAGGAGCCCGGCTGGTGCCATGCAGCCGCAGAGCCAATCCAAGGGGCACAGGGGGATGCCCCCAGTATGAACCCCAGCTCGCCATGGCCCTGGGAGCACAGGGAAGCCGGAATGGCTCTGTCTCTTTCTATTTCTGGTGGAGTCCTGAGGCTGTGCCCTGCCAGCAGCCAGTGGGGCTGTGCCACAGGCTGGGGAGAGGCTGGTGCATTCCCAGATTTACTTAATGAATCGATTATGTTCTCTCTGCTGTTTTCTCATCTGCATCAGCAGCTCCTGCCAGCCAAGGAGGGAGAGTCATTTTTCTTTTTGTGGGGAGAAGAAAAACACAAAATAGAGCAGTTCCTTGAGACAAAGACATTGTCACGCGATAATCAGGGGAAGCGTTGGGGAACAGCACAGAGAAATGAGTAATCCAGCAGGAACGGCCTCTCCAGAGAGCAATTTCCATGTGGGACTGTGGCAGCCCCTCTGCCTGGTGCTTCTGCTGCTGGCACAGTGCCCACTGACTGTCCAGGATGGGGGGCAGAGCCCCCAGTCCCTGTCCTAGTAACCCCCAGTGGAACGGCTGCACTCCAGGAACCCCTCCTGGGCTGCAGCCCCCACACAAGCCCTGCTCAAGGCAGAGCAGAGGGAACACTTGAAGCCCTGTCTGGCACAGTGACCACGGCCAGACTCCCCTTTTGTTTTTCCGTGCAATGGGGATTTTCCCACAGCGATGGAACAGCTCTCAAACCTCAGAATCTCTCTGTGCTGATGGCCTGGGAGGGCTCACACCCCACCTCCTGCTCCCATGTGTACCCCCAGGCTGGAGGAGCCACCTGGGCAGCTCCTACCTGCAGAGACGAAGAAGATGCCGGCACTGAGGATGACGTTGTGTTTGCTCTTGTAGAACTCGCTGGCGGCCACGCACAAACCCCCGAAGAACAGCAGCCCCACGCTGAGGATGGGGAAGATGCTGGACGCTCTCACTGCACCTGTGGGACAGAAAGAGGGGCAGGATCAGCCCCCAGCACCCCCTGCACCAATACCAACACCTGGGGAAGATCACTGCAAGGGCACCCCTTGTGCTGCCAAGATGGATGGGGACACCCAGCACCAGTCCCCACCATGCATCCTCTGCTTGTCATGGAATCCTGGAAAGGTTTGGGTTGGAAAGGACCTTCAGACCATCCAGTCCCACCCCACGCCATAGGCAGGATACCTTCCACTACCCTAGGGTGCTTCAAGCCCTGTCCAGCCTGGCCTTGGACACTTTCAGGCATCCAGGAGCAGCCACAGCTTCTCTGGGCAGTCTGTGCCAGGGCCTCCCCACCCTCACAGGGAAGAATTTCTTCACAGTATCTCTGCTGTCCCTGATCTGCTCTGGAGCCCACCATCAGCTCTGCAGATCCTGTGATTCCAGCCATAGAAACAACTTAAACCCTGAATTTCTCTTTTTCCCCCTCCTAGGTTACGTCAAGGAATTATGTCTTCCAGCCTAGCCACACAGCCAGCACCAGCAATTTACCTTCCCACTGCCAAACACACCACCCTCAGGTTTTGGCTGGAGTGCCTCTGGAGTCTGGGATGGCAGAAATCCCACAGATCCCACCAGGCTGGTGAGGAACTGCCAACCACATGGTCAGGAACTTCTCCCGTGGGGCCCAAACTATCAAAACTACTTTGGAAGTAAAAATTTACAAATTAACAGACCTTGATTTCAACAAAAAGTAATGTTCTGATGTAGAGGGGGGGAACATTTTCAAAATTAACTGAATGCCAAGGTCCCAGAATCCAGCCTGGACAATGCTGTGACCTCAGTGCTGGGCTCCTATCCACAGGATCAGCTCTGGCAAAGCTGACAGTAGTCACTGACCGGGCAGTACACAGAGATGGGACTTTCCTGCATGGATCAGCTTCCAAAATGACAGTAGAGAGTAATGAATGCAGCAAATCACTACCTGCTGCACCAAAAATACACTGTGCCTTGGTTTGGGCTCTCATCCCTCTATTAGGGCCATTATAAAAGCAGAGAAATACAGAGAAGCTCCATTAAAATTCCACTCTGGGGGCTTTAAAATAGACTTTTTACTTTAAATGTGAGAGGGGGTGGGAGAACTTCCACACTAATCTACTAAAACTGCAAAACCATTTCAATTAAACTCACTCTCCTTTCCACTGGGTGAGCAGAGATGTGGAAATTTGAGAGTCCAGAGGAACAGCTGGGTGAGCAGCAGCTGGGACAGTCAGGGGGTCGGGGCTGAGTACCAGGCAATGGGCACGGGGCGCTTCTCCTGGAATTCCTTCCAGCCCCAGCAGCTCGGAGAGTGCCCAGGGCTGCCAGCGCCTGCCCGAGCCCCTGCTGCCGTCTGTGGCTGTTTGGGAATGCAGGGCTTGGGCTGAGCCCTTGGCACCGCAGGCCCCGGGCCTGGCACACACGCGTGGCTTTGCATGGCAGGGTGACATTTGTGTCCAGCTTCTGTCACTAGTGCCTGGCACAGGCTCCCTGTGTGTGCCCAGCACTGAGGGCACAGAGCCCCTTGGCTGTAGGGTCACCCTCACCCATGCTTTCCCCTGGAAGAGGGGAAATTTAGGTGAGATACACAGAAGAAATCCTTCCCTGTGAGGGTGGGAAGGCCTCAGCACAGGGTGCCCAGAGAAGCTGTGGCTGCCCCTGGGTCCCTGGAAGTGTCTAAGACCAGGCTGGACGGGGCTTGGAGCACCCTGGGGTAGTGGAAGGTGTCCCTGCCCATGGCAGAAGGTGGCATTGGTTGGGCTTTAAGGTCCCTTCCAACCCAGGCTGTTCTGGGATTCTGTGTGAATGCCTGAGGTTCTTCCCCAAAGCTCTGCTGACCCCTGAGGCAAGAGGTCCCTTAGACAGGAGGCCCCACTTTTCCCAGGAAAGCTGCCAGTCCCATTTCCCTCTGTGTCCCTCTGGTTGTCTGCCACCAGCAGAGCACAGGGCAGACGCTCCTTGTCCTCTCCCAGCAAATCCAGCCTGGCTGGAGACTCAGGGAGCAGGGACAGCACCACGGACAGGGCACGAACACGAGTCCCTGGGGTGCTGCACCACGGACCTGCGGGGTGCCAGTCCCCCATGGGGGCACACCAAGGGACTCGGCAGCTGCTGGGACCGGCTGGGGGACAACGAGTGCCAGGCCAACATGTCATTAACACAAGGTGGCATGGCCATGCCCGAGTAACCCAGAGGGTCCCTGCTACTGCACAGGGCACCTGGGGGGCCGTGACCCCTCAGCCTCCTGCAGAGTGAAACTGGGGGACAGGGAGGGGGTGCCCTGCAGCGTGTGAGGGGGCACAGGGGATGTGTGCCAGGGGGAGCGGACTCACGGAGGAGATACTCGGCTGTGTCTTGCTCGTAGTCTGCATCTTCAGGGAAGTGGTCGATTTTCTTGCACACTCCTCGGAAGGTTCCTGGGGAGACACAAGCCAGGAAATGCTCAGAACCCTGTGCTGGCCAGGATGTGCAGCAGCCCAGGGGCCTTGGTGTTCTAAATGGGGACACTGAGGCACAGGTGGGACTGCACCAGAGCAGCAAGAGGCAGAGTGGGGTGGGAGGAACTGCAGCATCTCCCCAGAGAAGGGCAGCCCCCTCACCATCCTGGCTCTAGAGCACGTGGTCAGGTCATGCTGGCTCCGTCCCCTCTGCTATGGGACCAGGGAGGACACATCACCAGGACCAGGGTTCCAGACAGGACACTCAGGTGTCCTGCACGGTGGCACGCTCCCAGGCTGCGCTCGGGAGAGCTGAGCAGCATGACAGGCATCAATTAAAGCCTGAAGATGAAGCTCTGGAGGAGGCAAACTGTCATACATAGGGAGACACAGCATCCGAGGGAGAATTGCCTGCTCCCATTGCTTTGGGAATTGTGGGAGAAGGGGATGCACGGGGCATGGTGAGGACACCAGCTCCACAGCACAGCCCCCAGCCTCCTCCTCCTCCTCTCAGCTTTGGGTTTCCACCCACCTCCTCCCAGTGTCCAGAGCCAGCAGACTCTGCCCCACGCACCCCAGAGCTGCCCCCTGCGTGTCCCTTTGCTCTGCAGCCATCGGGTACTGCCAGAGTGGGGCTGTACCAATGGAGCCCCGGGATGAGCAGGCATGGGCAGAGCAGCACGCCCGGCGGCCCAGGGGAGTGGGTGGGCAGGGGGCAGCCCCAGCTCCACAGCATCTATTCACACCCTGACATTTATTTTGTCTCCTTTACTCCCTCTGTTCATCAACTGATGCTTGTTGTCATGGCAATGCTGAGCCACCTGACACACAACTTCAGCCTCCAAACACACACCACAACAAGGCTGCAATCCCAAAAAAGCCCCCTCTGACCTCCAAGATGCTGCTCAGGAAGGGAAATCCTGCCCCTGGGAGCTGCGGCTGGAAACGGCTCCAGGGATGGATGAAGCAGCTGCTCGGGGTCCTGGCTGGGGCCACAGCAGAGCAGCTGGGCCACAGCCCCCAAAGCAGCTGGGCCACATTCTCTGGTGCCACATTCTCTGGTGTCACATCCTCAGCCACCAGGTCCCTGTCTCCCACTGACAGCAGATGCAACTCCATGTGTTCCTCTCCCGGCTTTACAGCTGGGCCTGGGTAAAGCACACCGGGATGGTGTCCCAGTGGGACGTGCTCTGGCTCTGGGCTCTCACAACCCCTGCTAACGCCTCACCTGGGTGCGCCTTCCCAGCACCCAACTGTGCATCCAGAGCCGGGCACAGCCCCGGGCACGGCACCAGCGTGGCCAGTGCTCTATGGGCAGGCTGGACTGGGGGGCTGCTGCTCCTCCCTCCCCCGCTCCTGGTGCTGCCAGCGCTCGGGCTCCTCTGCCGGCCCGGAGCACGCCAGGCTCTGGTTCCAGCACATCCCAACCCGCTCCTGAGCCCTTTCCCCGCCGCTGGCCGTGCCCGTGCCGTGGCTCCACGCTGGGAGCCTGAATCACAGCCCCGGGTTTGATTCATCTGCGGCCGGGCGAGCACCAGCGCAGGCGGTGCTGCCGCCGGTACCCACTTCCCGCTCGGCTGTCTCGGTGGTGGATCTCAGTAATTTCCTCTGTTAGTATGAATCCCAATTAGCCAACTTGGCTTATCGCCACCCTTCCCTGCCGGAGCCCAGCGCAGCAGCAGCAGGCTCTGTGCAGCGGGGCTGTGCTGGGAGCCCCGAGCAGCCGGCCCTGAGCCCACCCCAGACCCCGTCAGCAGGGGGGAACCAGACCTGCCTGTGCCCTCATTCAGCAGGAGGGCTCAGCGTGAGCAGCCCCGGCTCTGGCAGCAGTTGGTGCCACCTCTCTGCTGACCCTCGGCAGCTGCCGCACACCCCTGGCCAGGAGCGGAGCGCGCCCATCCGCCTTCTGCCGCAGCCTCACCCCGCTGCAGGGCAAACTCTCCATGTAATGGTCTCACTTCCATCCAGGGAATCCCCTCCTGCTGGGAAACCTTCCAGGGCTTTTTGTATATATCAGCAGTGGGACCGTGTGGTGCCTGCAGGGTGTCCCTGCCCGGCAGCCCCAGGCTCCTGCAGCGAGCCCTGCCTTTGGGTGACACCGGATTTATTTTGGCAGCGATGAACTCGTACTTCACGCTCTGCAGTCGCAGGTTTGTACGGGCATCCCTCCCCTCCCCTCCCCGCCCGCAGGGCTGTTTGCATCCCGCGCTCCGCGTGAAGCTTCGATCCCCTCATCCCCATCACAGCTGGGTGCTGTGAGTGCCCCCGGAGCCCCCAGCCCCGGGCGGAGGACGGCGTTTGTGCTCTCCCTGCTCTGCTCGCTCGCGTTCCGCTGTGCGCGCTGAGCTCCCGCACCGCATCTATCGGCACATGCAGAGGCAATTAATTGATTTGATCTCAGGTTGTTTTCCTCTCAGAGCCCCTTTCCCCGGGGAGCGCTGGGGGGACGGGGAGGGGGTTGTGAGGGAAGTACGGTTGCAGTGGTGGAAATACAGCCAAGAATATCGATCCCAGCCTGACGAGCCAGAAGACTAAAGAGCTCCAGTTATGGTGTTAAAAGCTCATTACTTTTCATCTGGTGGAACAGTTTTCCAGGGACCATTCTGGGTGTTACTGGTGTGTGCAAAGGAAGACTCGGGCTGAGGAGGATGAGCTGAGACCGCTCTTAAATGAGAACAAAATTCCTTACTCCCCTCGTACTGTCTCAGCCAGGAGTCAAGGTCACATTCCAGCCCTCAGCTCTCTGCTCCTCCCGATAAATCCAAGTGAGTTATCTCCCAAGTTGTGGTTTCCAGTAATGGCCTTCCTAAAGACACTGTGTTTCACTGAATCCATGTGAAGGAAGTGGTGGGTCATTATGGTCTAAGTTCTCTGAAAATGAATATTTTGGAGAACCAGAGGTCGGAGCTGAGCTGGGAAGTGCTGGGGTAGGAAGGAGCCTGCGGCACAATCCCAGAGATGCTCAGGCTCTGCACTCCCTGAGTAACAAGAGCAAGATACCTAAATATCTCCGAGGAATTAAAACTTCAGGGCTCATCTTTTTTTACCTCCCACCCACCTCCCAGATGCTTGGAGAGATGGAAAGAAATTCATCCGTATTCCTTCCCTTCCCCAGCTCCAGGCTCTGCAAGGGATCTTGAGGCTCTTTGCACAAGGTCCCTGGTGTGAGATTGCAGAGCTCCGGGGTTTTGGATCTGTGTTAGCCATGACCAGCACCCAGTGGCACCGAGCAGCGCCCGTGTCCCCGGGGGAGGTTGAGGTGGTCCCAGCCACCCCCCAGCACTTTGTTCACCTCCTGCATCACCAAATTTTCAACACAGCTCAGGTTTAAAGAAACACAGCAGCTTAGAAGAACATCAGAGAAGGCTGGTGGGACGGCTACAGACCCTCAATCCACAGTTTGGAGCAACCCTGCTGGAATTGCTGCTGGAGCTGAGGACAAGGAGTGTTCTCCACCAGGGCAGGGAAGCCCTGGGGAGTCAGGTGACCTGTCCTCGCCATTCCACCAGCTCTGTGACTCCTCAGACCTACTCACCACCTACTCACGTGGATCCATTGGCCCCAAGCCCACTGCAGAGCAGCTGAATGAAAGCAAAACCTGAGAGCCCCCAGCCCTGCACTGGTGTCAGGACAGGTACTGGGCTCCTCAACTCCTGGCAGTGGGAGGAATCCTCCTCCTCGCCAGGACTATGTTCTCCTGCAGCACATCCCCATCGCCCCAGCAGCCCCACACCAGCTTCTCCCGGCGGCACCGGTGTAATCTGGCTCCATCTCCATTTCACACCCTCTCCCCCTCGCTGCGGTGGTGGCTTGTGGCTGAGCAGAGGCACCTACACAGACACGCCTGTTCTGAAGGACTTTTTTCCTATTTTTATATATATAAAAAGCCCCCACCAGTGGAAAAAACCCAAGTCAGATGAAAGGAATGCAGGAGCGAGGAGGTGGCAGAGGTGGCTCCGCTGTGGTGGCCGAGCGGAGGCCAGCGCGGGCGCAGCCCTGAGCACGGCCGGCACGGGGAACCGAGCCCCGTGCACCCCCACAGCTCGGCTGGTGTGGGGAGCAGGAGATGCCCGTGATGGGCATCCCCACGGGGGACACGGCGGGCACAGCTTGGCACTCACACCACGGGTGGGCTGGGAGCTCCTGCCAGCGCCAGCCCGCGAGGTGCCAGTGATCGGCGCGTGGCACAGGGACTTCACTCCCTCAGCAGTGTTAAAAGGAAAAAAAAAAAGGAAAAAAAAATTCTACATTTTGACAGTGACTCATCATCTCCCATTCTGGAATCTGTGGGGTTGGTGCAACCTACACAAGGCAGTTCAGAAAAGCAAAACAATTCTGAATAATAGAGGAGGAAAAAAAAGTTTGCAGCTGATGGGTAATTTCCAGCCCTTTGCTCTGAGGGTTTTCTCATTTTTTCTCATTAGAAAAGTAATCAGGTAGCACTCTGGAGCTGCTTCCAGGGTCTCCCCCCACACTCCCCTGAGCTTCCTTCCTCCCTGCATCCTTCCAACCTCCTCCCTCTGTCCTTCCACATTGCTGGAGCTCATGGCAGGAAAACACCACGCTCCTGGGAAGATGCTGGGATGGGGTAGGAAGGTGCAGGGGCTGAGGTGAGTGCAGGGGTTCTGGGTGGCCCCTACTCTGCTGTCCCCTCTGTGGCACATGGCAATGGGCAGCAGCTGCTGATGCCGGGAGCCCTCAAATCATGCTGGGGAGGAGAGCACTCATCAGCACGTCTTAGGAAATCATTTCATGTTTTATCTTTAACTGTGAATAAACATTGATTTTTATTTTAAAAGGTAATTGACATTCCTCTGAGAGCGCAATGAGTGCTGGAGCAGCCGGAATCAGCGTAAATAAGCCATGTGCTAGAAATTAATGAGCTTCACTGATTCAGTTTATCTGTTTAAATTAATACAATTCTGGCAATTATAAAAAAATAATGATCTTTGGTTTGTTTGCCTGCTTGGAGACGTTGATAGTAAGAGATAGGGCAGAGCGGGAGGCCTGGCCCCAGCTGAGCATCCCAGCGCCCGAGGCACCAGGACCTCCCTCCGTGCAGCTGGAGCAGGATCCTGTTCTCCTCATTTAATGAACATTTTAGATTTACTTGGGTTAACTGATGAGCTTCTGGGAAGAGTTTGCCTTCCAGCCTTCTCTTTGGCTGATAGCTATAGGGGTGGCCAGCTCAGCTCTGGGAGATTCCTGGATCCCACAGCTTTTTCTAACAGGATGTGGGGAAGACGGGCCTCTCCTGCAGAGTGGGAGCTCTGTGCCCATTTGGCAAAAGGCTCAACCCCATCCTCCCCTTTCCACCACTCCAAGAGCTGGCTAGAGCTGGCAGAAGTTCCCAGGCCAACCCTGGTACCAGTGCCTTGTCTTTAGGGTCTCCTCCAACCCAAACCATTCCATGATTCCATGATCCCAGATGCTGGCTGGATAATTAACAGAAGGACCCAGACACACTCATTTATAGGAGTGAATGTGACCCACATGTTTCACGTCCAGAATGTTGGGGACAAAAACTGCCCAATTGGGACCGGGGGAAAACCAAGAGTCAAGAGTGTAAAACCTGTGACCCTCTGGTTAAACAAGCTGCCAGTAATTCAGACAAAGAGAAACTGTGGGTGTGGGTGCTCTGGTGTCTGCTCCCACCCTGAGCTTGGCAGAGGCCGGATCATCCCCAGGCTCCTTAAGCACCTATTTATACTAAGGAGGAGAGAAGCTGCATTATGATGGGGAGCTGGAGGTTTCACTTCACCGGTATTAAAATGTCCTCTGAATTCCTAAAAACCTATAAATGACAATTTCATAGCTGTGAAGCGTGGCATCCAGCACAGGGGAGTGCTATTTTCGACTCCGTGTTGACAGCTGAAGGGGAATGGATCACAGAATTAAAAACTAGTTGCTGCTCAAGTCCAAGCAATCACGGCTTGATTATGCTTCTTATAGACACACAGAGGCAAGTCCGAGGCACCAGCACAGACTCCTGGTGCTTTGAGAGGTCAATTCACAGAGCAGAAAACAATTATAAGCCAAATCACTTAGGAGAATGGATTTAAGCATAAAAGCACAGCTGTGTACAGAGAATGATTTAAGAGTGTTTTGCCCGAAAACTCATCACCATGACGGGAGTTTGCATTGGTTTAGAAACTGCCTGGCTAATAAGTAAACAGCTATAAAAATAAAAACAGGCCCAACAAAGAGAAGAAAGGAGATATTCATAACTCTGAATATAAATCAGCAACTTGGAATTGTAGAGCACCGATAAAGGAGCAAACAAACAGCGGAAAAGCATCAAAACGTCCTTCCCCAGTGCATTGGGATGAGCAGCAGCAGTAGAAAGGAGCAGTGCCACCGCCCGTCACCAAACAACGCAGCAGCCTTAGTCACAGGCCCCAGAAATGTTAAATAACTGATCACAGCCACGGCATCTCACACCCAGCACATTCGCATCCCGGAGCCCAGGAAGGAGCTGGCAGAGCAGATGCTGCACTGGGAAGGGCGAGGGTGGAGAGGCTGAGAGGCTGCACTGCCCACCCTGCGTCCCCTCCGCTGCTCCAGGGGCTTGGCTGGTACCTGATGGCACAAGCAGGGACTCGGAACAGGGGACAGGCCATGCACAGAGTGACAAGGTCACTGGTCACACTTGCTTTGGTGTGGCCAACAGCTGACTGGGGCAGTGACAGTGACAGTGGCGGCGGGCACGGACCCCGGCAGGTGACAGTCAGTGTGAGGGCCCAAAGGGAGATCCTGGTGCCGGGATGTACAGCAGCCCAGAAAAACAGTTTTATTTGTGGAATCTTTACAGAAACCCAGAATGGCTTGGGCTGGGAGGGACCTTAAAACCCATCCAATGCCTCCCCTGCCACGGGCAGGGACACCTTCCACTATACCAGGTGGCTTCAAGCACTATCCAGCCTGGTCTTGGACAATTCCAGGGATCCAGGGGCAACCACAGCTTCTCTGGGCAACCTGTGCCAGGGCCTCACCACCCTTAATATTCCCTATTTCAAGGTGAAGCAGCTGCTTAAATTTGTGATCAGCAGCATGGTCCGTGTTTGAAGGAGGATGTTACTAATTCATCCCATAAAGAGAGGGCCCGGGGCAGAGGCTCCGGAGGAGCCCGGTGGGCAGTGAGCCCCTCCATGCCCTCAGCACAGCCTGACCTCAGCCCAGCACCGCAGTTCCAGGGCTGCGAAAAGCAAATAATTCTCCAAAGAAGCTCCACAGTGCAGAATATCCAGGCTAAAAATATGTAAATGGCCATGAAAAGCACTGTCAGAGCTGCAGCGAGACGAGCCAGTCGCCAAAAGGCAATTTCGAATTTCCGAGCTCGCTGCACGAGGCATTAAAAAGGTCACTATTTCTGAAATAAGGATCTTTACAAATAAACACATTTGCCGAGGCCTCGGTGAGTCATGCCAGAGCGGAGCACAGAGCATTTCCACCCTAATGCTCCTGACAGGCCGGGAGCAGGGAGATCTTTTCATGTTTACAGTTCATCAATAGTTATTACAGCTGCACAGTCAATCTTTAAAGCACATTTAGCCTGGGAGGAGGCTCGGCAGGTTGTTTTCCCTGAAAAAGTGATATTAAATTTATTACGTTCTTCCTCTTTTATAGCATGGATTTGAAGGTAAGTATTTGAAGTTCAAATACCTGACTGCCACTCCAACACCTGCCTTTTTTAAAATATATCTATACTTCTGTCACATCTTCCTGGTATAAATATTTGAAGTTTTCAGCTGATGTGCTAAAAGGACCTCGATCCATCACAGCCTATTTATTCCAGGGAATGCAGTGGGCATTGTGCTGCTGGTGTGCTGATGTGGCAGGGAGGTGCTGGCACGCTGGAGCCACAGCTCCCCGCTCCCCTTCCCGCCGGCGCCAGGCTCCCCTGGCCGGGATGCGGGTCCGGCCCGGCCCCGCGGGCTCCGAGCGCACCCAGCACGGCCGGATTTAGCTCCTGCCTGCCGGGAGGCAGCGCCGCCTCCTCACCATCTGCGGGAGGGAAGCAGCCCCGGGGAGCAGCTCCAACGCCCCAGATGGGGAAAGCGATATTCAGGAGTAGCACCATAGTTTCACTCTCAGCTTTTTTTGGAGAACAAGAAGGGGCTCTCCTGCAGACGGAGCATCGGGAGAGAACTTTGCTGGTGAACAAGTGAGCGACGCCAACCTCATCTTCCCCCTCCAAGAAATAAAAGCTGCCCTTCTGAGCTGCCCAGAAGCCCAGAGGCATTCCCACGGCAAGGCACTCACCCTGCCCTGTGCATTTGGGAACACCTTGCAGTACTGCACTGGCAGCAGGGGTAGGGCATGGTGCATCTCGTCCATCACAAATCACTTTGGGATTTTACAGCACCAAAAGCCCCCAACATATGGCAGCCAGCTGCTCCAGGCCCCTGAAACTCTCCCCTAACTCAGGCAGCCCATGGAGAGTTAGACTCTCCCCTAACTCTGTCTAAGGCTGTGATGTCCCAGCCCACGCCGCACCCTCCGGCCCAAGGGAGCAGGACCCCGCTCCTGGCTACAAAGCTGCTCCCCTCGGGTCAGGGCTGGGCAAACAGCTGCGTTGTCCCCGAGCCACTCACACCATCACCTTGGCCATTAAATAGCCTCACCTTCCCCAGCTTCCCAAACCTGGCTCAAAGCACAAAATGCTTTGCTAGAAAAAACTGGGCTTTGAAACAACCCCAGGTCCCTCTGGCCCTACTATTCCAAATGCCAAACAACTCCAGCTCCCCATGGCTCTGCCCTTCCAGGAGCCAACGAGAGCTCTGAGGGGGAGAGGAGAAACACATGAAAGCCCTGGAGAGGGGTAGCAGCAGAGAGCTTCACCACTCAGCCAATGCTTTCCATCCTCCTCTTTTGCATTAAATCACAGAGAGAGCCCATTCTGCTGCTGCTGCAGCCAGGTGCTGCTCTGCCATCAGTGTCGAGGACAGCGGGAGTTCCAGCAGCCCCATGGCACTTACCTGGGGCTGCCCCTGTGGCTTTACTCCCCTATTTCAGCTCTGGCTCATGCCCAGGGTGCGTGGCGTTGCTCTCAGCCCACAGCACACATCTGTGCAGCACACATCCGTGTGCCTGCAGCGGCCCTTTATTGGCTCTGTCCCAGCTGCAGCCCAGCAGCTCTGCCTGGTTACCACTGAGGCACCCGCTGCTCCCTGGATGATGCACCGGCAGCTTGGGCTGCAAGCTGGAAGGAGAATGGGTGGAGAGGGGCTGTGGACAAGGGCATGGAATGACAGGCCAAAGGTGAATGGCTCCACACTGACAGAGAGGAGGTTTAGATTTGATATAGGGAAGAAATCCTTCCCTGTGAGGGTGGGAAGCACAGGCTTCCCAGAGAAGCTGTGGCTGCCCCTGGATCCCTGGAAGTGTCCAAGGCCAGGCTGGATGGGGCTTGGAGCACCGTGGGACAGTGGAAGGTGTCCCTGCCCATGGCAGGGGTGGCACTGGATGGGCTTGAACGTTCCTTCCAATCCAACCCATTGCACAGTTCTGTTCCGTGACTCTGTTATCCCCAATGTGCAGATGGGTAGTGGAGCACTGGAGAGCTGCAGATAAAAGCATCTGCTCGCTTTGGGTGCTCAGCTGGAGCCGCACAGAGCCGGGGGTGTCACAGCCCTGGCACAGGCTCTGCGCGGGAGGTGACGCTGCTGTCACAGCCCGGCCCGCGCCGCCAGCGGGGCTGCGCCCGCCCGAGGAGCAGCACCTGGCTGCTGACGGGACGTTCTACTGCTCCTGTTTCATGGAAGATTTCATCCCGAAGGGAGATA
The DNA here is from genome assembly GCA_013397795.1 of Orthonyx spaldingii. Taxonomy (NCBI): domain Eukaryota; kingdom Metazoa; phylum Chordata; class Aves; order Passeriformes; family Orthonychidae; genus Orthonyx; species Orthonyx spaldingii. The sequence continues at coordinate 307,158 of VZTJ01005561.1, read as the reverse complement.
TGTTCAAATTGACTTTGCAAGTATTGCAATTTCTAAAGAGTGACTGAGCTCGTGTGCCCTGACCAGCCCCTGCCTAAGGCCCAGGGCCGTCACCGAGCCCCTCTGCGAGTGGCACAGACGGTGTCACACACACCGCAGCAGTGCTGGCTGCACGATGGACAGCGGGACAGAGCCGATGCCACCAGGGCCGTGTCCCTGCAGGCTGCAGCGGCACCGGGGCCATTCCGTCACCGCAGTCCCACCCGCAGTGTCCCTCAGGCCCCGCCGGGCAGACAGGACTGCAGTGCCGGCACACGGGGCTCAGGGGCGGGGGCGGCGGCGCGGCTGTCTCGCACCTCAGCCGCGATGAGCCGGGGCTGGCAGCGCAGCCACGCGGCCCCGCCGGTGGGGAGGCACCGGAGCTCGGCCGGCGGCACCGGCCCTGCGGGGACGGGCTGAGAGTGCGGGGCTGCGGCAGCGGGAGTCGGGGCAGGTTGGGGCAATATACAGAGTATATTTAATGTTGTATATGCAATTATTTACAACACGTACACCACCTCCCCCAGCCTCGCTGCCCTCGCCCGACCACGCTTCTGCCGATAGCAGACAGAAGCAGAAGCCCCGGCTCCTCTCCTCCCCGACCGAGAGGTCTCACACCCCGCTGCAGCTTTCCTGATTCCCATGCAAGGCGCGATCACTCTGATCCTTCTCCGGCTTCTCACGTTGCAGAGAAGGCCAAAGACTGATGCACGGAGAACACTTTCATCTTTGGCTGAGGAGCGACAAGAGATTCTCCCAGCACGGGGAGAAGGAGCCTCGGGGCTGCGAGAGGCTCCCGGCCCCCGGCGCAGCCCGAGCGGGCAGGGGCTCCGCACGGAGGGGTCCCCCTGCCAGCCAGGTGCAGCCGGCTGGCACAGCTGCTGCCCGCGATAAGGCTGCGGGGCTGAGCGAGCCTGCTCAGGCAAATGGAGGATTTGGCAAGGATGCCGAGCATCCCGGCAGGAATGACTCTCTCAGCTGGCCGGGGCACTCGGCCGGGCTGGGGCAGGGACCGCTGCCGGGAGGGCCCAGTCTGCCTCGCCAAGTGACAGCGACCTTTCCAGCCAGGCGGCAGCCCCGGGCCAGGCAGGAGGCACCCGGTGCGGCCCCTTGCAATGCCGCTATGATGACGCTGTGAGATGCAATCACATCTATCACATGCAGCTGCAAGAAGTTGGTGTTTAACACCCAGCTGAGCATCACCGGCCTGGCCTGAAGGGCTTCTATTCCATGTTGGGAGGGAGCCCAGCCTCTCCAGGGGGATGGAGGTGCCATCTCTGGGACCAGGGAAATTCTGCAGGACACGAGCCGCTTGGTGACACTGCCAGCAGCACAAGCCAAGGCTGATTATAACAAGTTAAATCAGGCACACCTCAAAAGGGTCATTGCTTATTGGTAGTCTCTCCGGGGGTGCTCTCCCCTCCCCTTGTGATTCCAGGCATGAACTGAGATTAAAGGCATAATTAGGGGACAATCACCAAATCCCCAGTGAAACTGGAAATGTGACCCTTCAAGAGGCATGAACACAAATGTCACCCTCAAACACCACCTTTTGTCACTGCCCTCTACTGCCCAAGTCCCACAGGGTGTATCACCAATGCCAACACCCCCATGGATGCCCAGCAACCCCCAGAAAGGCTGGGGGGGTCACATGTCCCCCCTTGCTCCCTGTGCCCACGCCAGGGCTCCTGTCCACCCCAGTTCTCCTCCTTCAATACAAACCACTTGGCAAAGAGCAAACAAACAGAGCCCCAGGAAGGGTGACAGGATGGCACAGGGGGCTGACCTGCTCCCCAACCTGCCCACTGCCCTCCCTGCCACCCTGGCATTTCCACATGACTGTGTGATTAAACACCACCATTCTCAAGGACCTGACACAGGAGCAGCTCAGCCTTCCTCTGCTGCCCAACAGCACGAGATTTGTCTCCACATTGTGGTGTCAGGAGATAAGAAACAGGAAATATCTGAGAAAATCATCACACCCCATCACCTGCTCAGCAGCCACGATCCCTCCTCCTGCCTCTTCTTGCCATGACTATGAAAAACCCTGATGTGTTCACGCACAGCCCCTCACCAGTGAGTGCTGGGTTCCTGTGATGTTCACGGCATGAGTGAAGCCCAGGGGTCCTGACACATCTCAAAAGGGACCAAAAGCCTGTTGCAAGAAGACCCCCCCCACTTCTCCTCTGGGCAAATGATCACAGAATCTTAGAACCCCTGAATGGTTTGGGCTAGAAGGGACCAATAGACACAGGACAGTTCAAAGCACGCAGCATCCCCTGGCCTGGACTTCTCATTCTGAAGACACTTCAATACCTGTTGCAGGCAGAAGGCTGGGAAATCTCACCAGTGTGGAATCAGAACGTTCCGCAGCATCCCCGGTGCCCCGGGCTGACCCAGAGCCGGGACAGGGGCGGTGTTTCCCGGGGGTTGTGTAACAGGTCCCGGTGCGGGATGCAGCCCCTGCCCCTCCTCGGCACAGCCCGCGGAGCCTCCTCCCCGCCGCAGAGCTGTCAGCACACACACGCCGAGGGAGAGACACCCATTGTCACCCCGGCACTGTCATTCTTTATCACAGCAGGTGTCTTCTTAATCAGAGCCCTTATCTGGAGCTGCTGCACTCCCCGAGCGAGCCGCGGCTCCTCACAGCCCGCGTGGGACTGTGCAGAGCAAGCGGCTCCCGGCTCCTCACCCCGAGGAAAGCCACTCAAAACCTCCGGAGCCGAGCCCATCAGCGAAAGCAAACCCACCCGGGAACCCGCAGGAGGGACGTGAACTCCCCCGCCTCTCCACACCGAGCACTAACCCAAAATGCATCCACCAGCTTCAGGGGATCTCCTTCCGAGGGTCGCTTGAAAGACTGGCGGGGGTTGCAGGTGTTGCAGCCCTTGTGGAAAGGGAGTGGGGCAGAGGGCAGGACACCTCCCCGCGCCCTCCCCATCTCCCTGCGGGCACTTTGCGGGGACTGGGGACACGGGTGGGCACCTTTCCCCTCGGATGCCTTGGACTAAGCCAGCCCAGCACCTGCCAGCGTTAATGACAGTGGATTCCTGGCAGCTGCCTCCTGCCAGCGCCGTGAGTCAGCCAGCGGCGCTTGTCAGCAGGTGAGGCAGGGAAGAACCTCTCTGCCGAGTGGGACCCCTCGGGCAGCAACTGAGCACCGCCCCCCACACTTACGGATTAGTGCATTTATGTAATTTTAAGAACATTTTTGATTTTCCCGAAAAAGGAGGTTAATGTCTATTTATGAAGTGCACGCTGCGTTCATTAAAAATCCATGGTGAAACCCATGTGAACAGGAATGACGGAGATGCGAGAAGCACTGAGCAAGATAAATGCTCGGCTGCCTCACCTCAGCTCATCCCAGACGGCAGAGCTGGGCAGGTCTCCACACCTGGCCTGTGCCCCGTGCAGAGCACGGCGTGCCCGGGGGCTGTGCCGGTGGGCACGGGAGGGCATCACCCTGCAGGCCGGCAGGCACGGTGCTGGGGGACCTTCCCGGAGCCGTGTGAGGCGAGCGCTACCGAATCCACCTGGCTTCACCTTACAGAAGGCAAAACTCGTGCTGAGAGAAGGGATTTACCAAAGGCCACGTGGCCCTTGGCAGTGGAACCGGGCATCGCTCCCTGGCTGCTCCAGCAAACGTCATCGCTGGCACCTCCTGGCCAGTCCCCACCTCGCTGTGTACTGGAGGAGCTGGCATCCATCCATGGGGCATCTTCCCCAAACCACAGCTACCCGCAGCCACCAGTACCGGGGCTCACAGCCTTCGTTAGCCATCCCTAATTATTTACAGCCGGCATGGAGCCAGTGACCTTGCATGGGAAAAAAACCGCTTGAGCCTCATTCAAATTCAGCCTTCCACCTCTATTACACGGGAACAGCTCCGGAGATGACAGGCTCTGCACCACGCCTATGCAGCAGTAAAATGCCTGTTTCTGAGCTGTTCACAGCATACATTTTACTCATCACGTGCTGCTCGCAGGCAGTGAGGGAACCGGCTCTTTAACCCACCCCCCAAGTCAGGATTTTTGCCCGGAAAACACTGCAGCATCCCAGGAGGGTGAATTTTGCACCCTCTGCTCAAAGAAGAGCTGGTGGCAGCGAGCTGAGGCACAGCTCCTTCCCGGACACTCTAACCAGCCGTGGAGCTGCTTGGAGCCATGGTGCCAGCTGGCAGTGGTACGAGACCCTCTGTGTCCAGAAGGATTTTTATGACTCGTGGCATCTGGCCATGTGCCCAAGAACATGGGTCTGGAGCAGCCTGAGGGTCCAGCCAGCCTCATTTCCATCTCCATTAGAGGACAGTAATTCACGTTTATCCGATACATCCTCCACCAAGGCGAGGCTCAGGGATTCCCTAAACCCAAGGTTATACCTGGGTGTTGTTTGTGACCCTTGCAGAGCCCCATGCCCAGGGCACATGTTGGGTCCTCTGTGACGGCAGTGCCAGGGCTGGGGCTGTCCCTAGTCCAGGCTGTCCTGATGGAAAGACTCGCTGGGCGTTAAACTGCAGCCTGATCATTCCATCAGGTGGTCTCAAACAGGGACCTGTCCCTCTCCAGCTTCATCTGTCACCTCACCTCCATCCCCACAGAAACCTGACTCCTCACAGCCCCCAGGTAACACAGAGCAAATGACCCCTTTCCAGCAGCTCCCCAAACCTGCCTCGCTGCACAGAGCAGCCCCGTCTGCCCTTCCATCCCCTCCAGCCCATGCTGACAGTTCCTATCCCTGCACCCCTGCCCCACCGCTGCCAGCCCCGGGCTCTTGTCATGGGCACTCCCGGGCAGAGCCATGGCCGGTGGCGTTGTGGGGAGCCATGCCAGCGGTGCTGGGCACTGGGCAGGGTGGTCAGCATGGTCAGTGTGGCTGTGGCGGGCAGCCTGGCAGCCCTAGCACACCATCACCGGCACCGGCACCGAGCTGGACCGGGTGCCGCCGAGAAGTGGCATGTTGGGGTGGTGATGAAAATCTATCACAGACACTGACCAGACAGAGGAACAGGATGAGCAGCTCCTTAAATACCTGCCTATAATGAGCAGCGAGAAAAAGTGCTCCATCATGGGTGATTGCAATCTCAGGGACATTTGCTTGGCGCTTTTAAAAATTAAAGATAATAACTTTCTAACAGAAACAATCTTGCTGTCACCTTGGGGAAATTCTCTGCTTGGCCTCACTCAGAGGGCTGAGAGGAGCTGGAGGCGGGGGAAGAGCTGGTGCCTGGCCAGGGCAGCTGCTTCCAGCCCGATTTAATGCCTTCACTGTGACCCAGCTCGGCTCAGCGGAGCCAAAACCAGCCATGGACAAAACCAGCAGGGGAAAATGGAAATTCAGGAGCAAGGGCAGGTGCTTTCCTGCACCTCACACCCCTGCCAGGCCTACTGGAATGGGGAATGGAAAATTGAGTTAAAAAATTAAAAATCAGGAACTTTGATACGGAAAGTAGCAGGTGAGACACATGGCTGATGGGAGAAGCTGATGGGATCAGTTAAAATCAATCTGCAGCTGAAAGGTCAAGGCAAAACAAGGAGGAATTTTTTCACTGTGTTGGAAGGAGCTTTCCTGGCGGTGTAAACCACCACTGGATCATGCCGGTGTAACTGTCAGTCATGGAGCAGAAGTGACACATGCTTATTTATTCATCAGATACTTCTGTTCTGTACTTGGAGACAAATAGGCTCCTGTATTCTGGCAGGAGCTGGGGGGATGCTAAACAGCAACTGCAAAGTGTAAACACGGAATCGGGAGGACTAGAGAACTTCCTCCCAGGAGCATCCAGAGAACAGGCTGAGAAGGCTTCTGAAGATCTAAAATGGATTTTAATAAACCTTGGCATTCTGTTGACTTTCTAGAAGATGGGAGAAGCTGGTTTAATGCCAGGAGTGATGCGATGGGCAATGGCAGGAGCTGTGTCCCCAGCACCGCCCGTGGGTTAGCAGAGGTGGGAACGGGGGAGGAGGCAAATGTCAAACAGCCTCGTGGAAAATAGATTTATCAAACCTCACAAATTTTTCTTGATATAGCTACAAATTCAGTTGATAAAGGGAGTCAGTAACATAATACATTTAAGAGTTCCACAGGATATTTGATTTAGCTCTCCCGAAAAAGTTAAGGACCTGTATTATGCAGAATCAACAGCACTTTATTAACGGGGCTGGGAGCTCACAGAGACAGTCCCTGTCATCCCAGGGATGTTCCTGCACAGGATCGCCTGTTACCAGGACAGTGCTGAGCTATAACAACATCTTTATTGAGAGTATTGAATAAAACATGAAATAACTGGGAGTAAACCAGGGAAATGGCAGAGAAAAGACTGATGGGAATATTGATGAGTGAGGGAGGTGGTTCAGGCAAGTTTGGGAGGCTTGGTACCTCGGGCTCATTCAGCAATGGCCACCTCTATACAGCCAGCTCCAAGGATTAAGAGCAAGGAACCAGGAGAGCAAGTTCCAGTTTGGGGGTAGGAGATGCTACTCGGTCACACCAGGTGGGCTGGGGGTTCCGACACCATGGGGACTCCCTGTGAGGGGCTCAGTGACCTCAGTGTACAACCAGACTCACATGAACATGAACAAGCAGAACATGAACAAAGAGCCCACATGGCTACGGGAGACCCAGGTACTGGGGATGATTTCTTATGTTCAAGGGGAGTTTGAGGAGCTCATGAGCTCACCAGTGGAACCACCGGTCCAGGGACATGGCCAATCACCCTCGGGTGCAGCTTCCAGGAGTGATCATCCATCACCACCGAGCCATGCAGGAGCTGCAGGTCAGGTGTAGAGAGGACTGGGCAGGGTCTTGGGGGCCATGGGGTCAGCTGGTGGTACCTGCAATATCATGTTTGAATCCAGCCAGGATCATCCCAAAAGACCAGCCCTGAACAAGGCTCTCCAGGCTCAGCAGGGACGAACTGCCGGCTGGCAAAGGCTGTGCTGGAGCTGCTGTGGGGGACACTGGAGGGGCCAGGATGGGTCCAAGGGGGACAGCTCAGCCCAAGGATAGCTCTGGGACATAAGATGTCTGCATCCCCTGCAAAACACCCCATGTCCCATCCCAGAGGAATGCAGGATGCTGAGCATCCTCTGTGAGGGAGGCAGGCAGAGCAACGCTTGGCCTCCTCCAGAAATGACAGAGCACTTTATTCTGATGAGAGAAATGAAGGAGGAAAGGAAAAGTACCACATCGTCTTAAAATATGGTATTTTGAGCAGCCTTGGCCAAACCCTCCTGCTCCTTCTGCCTGTTTCAGATCCGCATGATGCCATGGAGCCAGTCCCAATCTACACCACGCAGCAGGGAGGACACGGAGCCTCCCTGCATTTAATGATGCTGAATTTAATTAAGTTTGATGAAAACCAAAGTTCTGTTACTTTCTTAAAAACACCACTAGCCTAAGCAGCTATTTCTCAACTTCAGCTCTCTCCCCAAAGTGCTTTGTGCTTCCCTCCCTTCCATACCGACACAGCAGGCACAGAGGAAAACAAGTGACACTGAAACAGCCACGGGGGACATGCACCGACCAGCGCTGGTCACACCTGAGCCGGACACACGAGGGGACACCTGCCAAGCGTTCACATATTGCAAAAGCCATAATCAGGATCCAAACGCTGCGATTCCAAGCAGACTATCCCAGCCCAGCAGTCTGGAAACACCTGCCTGGGCTCCAGATACTGACTCAACCGCTAATTTGTGTTTCCCAGTGTGGGTGTCTCTCCATGGGTCTGCGGCGGCTCCATTCAGGATTTATCCGCTCTCGCCGATGGGCTTGTGACGCTCACGTGGTGCGCGGCTCCCACGCAGGCGCTGCGCCGGGACCGCCAGGGATGCTCGGAGCCGGCGCTCACGTCGGGCAGCTCCGTGATGCGCCCGGCCGCCCCAGCCGCGGGGGCTCCGCACGCCATCCCTCCCTCCTCACACACCTTCAGCCCCCGCCCGCGGCGGAAAGTTCAGCGCTGAGGCGGCTCCCAAGGGGCAGGGAGCTCTGCTCGGTGCTAAAAGCATCTCGTGCACCGCAGGAGAAGCGGCCCCTGCGACAGACCGTGCTCGCTGCCGGCCCCGGGGATGAATGAAGCCTCTGTCCCTGTTTCGAGCCCGATACAGTGAGCGCGCAGAAACCGGGAGGCAGCGAGGCCCTGCAGCAGGAATCAGACAGGACCTGCTGCCTGTAACAGGTACAGGGCTCGCCCCCAGCGCTCCCCCGGCCGGGGGGGTCCTTCCCCCGCACCGACGCGGGAGCCCTGCGCAGCTCGGCTGGGGGAAGCATTCCCCTCCCAGCACCGCACTGGTGAACAGCCTGCGAGGCGCCTTTCCCCTGCAGGATTCAGGAGGGTGATGAGCAGCCCCAGCACGTCCCCCCAGCACCATCACAGCCCCCTGTGCTCCCCCCAGCACAGGCGGGGACCCTCGCTGTCCCTGAGTGGGCGCTGCAGACCCGCTGCCGCCCGCACCCACGGGCAGGGGATGGCGGAGCCCGTGCCCCGCACGAGGCCTCGGCCGTGCCGCAGGTGCGGCCCCGCAGCCCCGCACGGCTCCCACTCCCACTCCAGCAGCCCTCAGAGCACCAGCACGGGGTAGGATGTGGAACAGGGAGTGCTGAGCCCACGGCGAGCCTCTGCCCTGCTGCTCCCAGCCCCGTGCCCAGGCTCAGGGTGGTGGGCTGTGATCCAGCTCTGAGCTCTGCCACGGCACTGCCAAGCCCTTTCCCCAGTGAGCTGTGCCCAGGGCAGCGGGGCCTCTCTGGCTCCTTCCAAAGAAGTGATTGATCACAGTGAGGGAAACATAAAACATTGGCTGGAAAAAAAAATACAGGTAGCAAACCGAAGAATTTTGGAAATTACTCATGCCTCCAGCGATCCCATCTTTCACATCCCTGGCTCCTGCCTCCTTGGCTCCCTCAGCCCAAGAGGGGAGACAGATTATCTCAAATTATTTATTATGGAATTAGAGCATGATCCAAACCCTCCTTGAATCAATAAGAAAGCTCTGACTGACTTCACCAGGTTTAGGACCGAGCATCAGGAACAGACAGGGTATTTCTGCATCCGTGGCCATGACTCACCGAGAACTTTCCAACGTGGAGGAGCAGCTCAGCACCGTGGCTCGCCTGCCCCCACCATTGGAGGGGTCGCTCCTGGACTGGGGCAGGCTGACACCTCCAGGGCCCCACAGGATAATGGGGCAGGTTCACCTGAGCACACAGGACACCCACTGCTGCCACGAATTGTAAAAGTTAGGGCCCAGGGTGATGCCATCGGCCATTTTTTGCTGCGCAGGTACCAGCACCCGGCTCTGTTAAAGATCGTCTTTAACCACAGCCTGTGGGTGCTCAGAAACACCTCAACCAGCAGCTTTGGGGCAAAACTGCCCCAAATTGTGGCCTGCGCTGCAGGAGGGCGGCAGCTGCTGGGGCCTCGCCAGCCGAGCGCTGCTGCAGGAGGGGAGCAACGGGGCGAGGCGGCGAGGCCGGGCAGGCGAGAGCTCGGCCGTGGGGCAGCCGTGGTGGGACAGCCCCGCTGTGGGACTGCCCGGCCGCGGGGACGGGGGGACGAGTGCGGTGGGGCAGCAGCAGCCCCCCTTGCCCCGCTGTGCTGCTCAGAGGGAAAGGGCTGGCGGTGGTGCCGGGACTTGGTGATGAGAACGCCGGGTGCAGTGGGTTTCCCGGTGACAGGGACGCGGTGCCGGCGGAGCCTTGGAGAGGGGCAGCAGGCGCGGGGCTCTCACTCACACATTCCTGATCAGGAGAGGGACCTGTGGCCCCTCGGCCGGGAGCTCCCCGGGAGGACACAGCGCGTCTGCCGCCTCCAGCGCCGGTCCCCAGCACGGGGGGACCCCGCGGACCCGCTCCCCCGGCCCTCGTGCCCCGCGTGGAGCAGACCCCCGTGAGGTTCCACCTCGGTGCCACCGCGAGTTCCCGGGGAGGGGTGCGGAAGGCGGCAGCGGGGAGCGGCGGGGCCGCCGGGCCGGGGGATGCTCGGATGGCCGGGGGATGCGCCTCTCGCCGGGGGCCCGGATCTGGGGTGGGGGGTCCCGCGGTGCAACCCTTCCCCCGAAGTTTTGGGGCCGCGGGGGTCGGTACCTTCCAGGCAGCACGTCCTCCAGAGCCCCGAGTGGGTCATCACCTCCTCGTTCTTGCGGCTCGTGTCGTTGTCGCTCATGGACTTAGTCCTGCACACGCCGCGCGAGTAGAGCCAGTAGTCGGTGCCCACGGCGATGGTCATCAGGCTGAAGGCTGCGAAGGCTCCCACCGTGGTGACGAGCATCTGGACGCCTCTGTCACACA
>VZTJ01005561.1:150055-288304 GCA_013397795.1 Orthonyx spaldingii | reverse complement strand
CTGCCTGCTCCTGTCCTCACCTGCCTGCCCCTGTCCACCTCTGCCTGCTCCTGCCCTCCTCTGCCTGCTCCTGTCCTCACCTGCCTGCTCCTGTCCACCTCTGCCTGCTCCTGCCCTCCTCTCCCTGCACCTGCCCTCACCTGTCTGTTCCTCTCCTCCTCTGCCTGCTCCTGCCCTCACCTGTCTGTTCCTCTCCTCCTCTGCCTGCTCCTGCCCTCACCTGCCTGCTCCTGTCCTTACCTGCCTATTCCTGCCCACCCCTGCCTGTCCCTGTCCACCCCTGCCTGTTCCTGCCCACCTCTGCCTGCTCTTGTCCACACCTGCTCCCTCCTGCCCACACTGCCTGTCCCTGTCTGCTCCTGCCTTCCTCTGCCTGCTCCTGCCCACTCCTGCCTGCTGTCCTTTCCTGTCTGCTCCTGCCCTCACCTGTCCACCCCGTCTCCTCCTGCCTGTCTTTGCTCCCTCCTTCCTGCTCCTGCCTGTTCCTGCCTGCCCCTGCCTGTCCCTGTCCTCCCGCACGCCACGGCTCTGCCTCACAAACAGCTGCTGGAATTGTCTCTTCTCATTCAGATTTTTTTTTAAAATGATGCAGAAGGTCCTGGATTACTGACTAAAACCCCCAGGAATTTGGTAGAAATCAGGGAAATCAAGATGCCTGTGAAATCCATGGGTTTGGAGCCTGGAAGAAAATAGCAGAGGGTGGAAAGTAGAAAAGTTTCCATTATAAATAGCCCTCAGTGCAGCCCTTTGGTCTTGGGCGTGTTTTCAGTTGGCAAATTGTAAACCGAGAATATAAATGTGTTTTGTTTTGGTAGAATATTAATATCCTTTACAGAGCTGTTACATCTCGACAGTGTCTTTGAAAGATTTATGCGAGTGCTGACAGAGCGTATCAAAACTGCAAACTGTTCCAGATGTTACAAAAAACCCCCACCTTTCACTTAGAAAAAGGTTTGCTCTGATTTACAAGAACTGGCATGGGAGTAGTTAGGAGTCGCAATGCCCGAGCGCGGGGAGGGCAGATGGTGGGGGATGCTCCGGAGAGCCAGGCTGACCCTATGGACAATGCATTGGAAAATATAGGTCTGTAAGCAGATTTTTCCACACTGATCAAATATATCCATGTCTTGAACAAAAGGCTCCTCTAAGACAAGCTCACACTCATCGCAAGCTTCAGCACAACGCTTTAAGCGATCAACCATGCTTAGCATTCCACAGCAACGCTTTGGGAGTAGCTGGGTCACTGGGATCTCAGCATCCCACTGCAAAAATTACAGAGACTGTAGCAATTTGGTATATTTCTGTTTAAAAACTCTATTAGTCACCACCAACTATAGTTCCTAGAAGTATCACTGACCGGTAACTGGCACCCCGGACACCTCCGGCTAGGGAAACCAAGCTAGCGAGTGGCACGGACATGGAGAGGCTCCGAGGAGAAGCGGCCGGCGTGTTTGGCGGGAGGGGATGTGTGTCTGCACTGCTAATCCCGGAAGACTAGTGTCGTATGTACAGGGCGACCCGGCGTGGGACAGCGAGGACAGGGCTGCGCCGCGACTACACGTTAATGACAAACTCGGGGTTAGTGTAGGAGAATCCAGCAAACTCGTTCTGGTCCAAGTTCATGATGAAGAGTTTGTCCGTGGGCGTGAGCTCCACTGGCTGCCGGGTGAACTCTTTGTCGAAGTTGGAAGTGTCGCGTTTGTCTTTCTGTTAAACGGAAAGCACAGAGTTAAAGTGGGAAAGGAGCGAGGCAGCGAGAGGTGGCAGCAGCCGGGACGGTGGCAGCACCCGAGGCGTGGCGGGGGACCCGTGCTGTCCCAGCACTCCACACCTCACGCTGCTTGCTCAAGCTGCCACCGAGGAGGAACTCACAGCCCTGTAAAATAGAAGCAGCCCCGCACCACCAGCAAGAAGAGGAGAACACCAGTTTAGCACGCCTGAAACACACAACCAGGACATGAAGGGACAGGTGAAAGCCGGGCATGTTGGGAAGGGAGAATCCTTCCTCTCCTGTTCACTGCGGGAGAGAGCACAGAGCAGTTCTCAGCATGCAGAACCCTCACTGCGACCAGAGCTCAGCACTGCACAGGAGGAAGGAGCCTGGAGGAAGCAACATGCCTCGAAATGGCAGCAACAGTCACTGCCATGTCAAAATTTGCACAAAATAATCAGCTGTAAGAACTCCTTCTGCTTTAAGCTTGATTTTTGAATGATGCCATGACATGGTGTTAACCAACAGTGGTTCATTGATGGAGGATGTGATTTGCTCCAGGGTTGTATAGAGAAAACACACAGTACTTCAAAACCTCTGAGAAGGAAAATTCCACATATGCAAGACTTTCTCCTTGCAATTTCTTAAGGAGAACAACTTTGCAGCTACACTCAAGCCAAAAAAAGGGGGGAAAAAAGGACGTTAGTGTCAGGATTAGCGCTGGGAACCTGCTATCAGCACTGCGGAGCCAGCGCTGGGAACACGTGGGCTGCTGTTCTAAACCCTGCAGATCAGAGCGCCTGGCTCAGGGCTGTCCTGCTGTGGGAGGTGACAGAGCCATGGCGGGAGGGGTGACTGAGCACTGGAGGTACAGCACAAGCACCCCACGTCCATCCACAAAGCCTGGCAGTGGAGGGACATTGGCAGTCAGGAACTGGCTCTGCTTTGCCTCGTTACTAAAGCCAGCAGGGACAAAAGACCTTCTCCACCCCTTCTTCCATGTCCCTGTAGAGGGGAGACCCCAACTCCTTGGGGTGAAGGTGACCTTTCCCTGCCATGACACAGGTAGGATCCTGTCACAAATTTATTGCCTTGCAGCAACCTGTATTTGTTTTTCATTTTTCTAAGACTCTGCCTTTGAAGTGTGGCCCCACCACACCAGGGCCTCGCTGTGCTCTGCTGCAGCAGGATTTCCAGCCCTGGATTAATCTGCCAGCTCGAACTGAGGAAGCTTACTGTGGGGGTTCTGCAGGTCCTGCACCCCACCCACCATGGCTGACCTCCTTCTGCTCTGTCCTGGTGAAGGACCTGGCAGGAGAGGTGCCATGTCCTCCCTGCAGCCCCTCTTGGCCCAATGGGACACTGGGACACCTTCCTGCCTAAAGCAGGAGCATGGCCAGGGCACTGAGCCAGGTCTTGCTGCCAGCCTGGACAGACCAGGAGGACCACAGCACAGCTGCAGCTGGATTGAGCCTTGGGAGATGAGCCAGCAATGGGTCAGAACCTCCAGGGATGCTTGGAGACTCCACTTGCCACAGGAAACATCCCATCAGTATGGCTTTAGCCTTGGGGAGGAAGATCAGAAAAAGCCAAGAATGACGGAGACGAGGTGGGAAGAAAAACAGGTCTGGATGGAACTCAAGGAGCCGAGAGAGAAAAGGCAGGAGAAGAGCCAGGATGTGGCTGTGCTGTCAGGCCTCGAGCACACGGTGAGTCTGCGGCTCCCAGCCTGTCCCTGAGTGTCACAGTCCCTCCGGGGCTCCTCTCCCCAGCACACAGAAGGAAGAACACGTGGATTTGAGGGAACAGAGCAGGAGCAGGCAAGGGCAGACGGGGTGAAGGAGTCAACTTCAGGTGCAGAGTTCTGCAGGCAAAGGGTGAAGCAGTCAGAACTCGAGGACAAGCCCACCTCGGTGGCAGCAGGGTCCCCCCAGGGCTGGGTGGTCCCTGGCAGAGCAGATGTGGCTGCACTCGGGGTCTCTCTGCGACAGGAGCTGATGGTGGTCCTGGGCTCCTGCAGGGATCTGAGCCGACCACACAGTTCCTGAAGGTCACATCCATCCAAATCAACATGGGCCAGGACTGTCCCACCAAGCCAGGAGCTTCTCCTGGGCAGGAATGCTGTAGGATGCTGCAAAGGGGAACGATACATCCACATGTGACACTGGTGCAAGCTGCCACAATGGTCCCCAGACCTCGGGAGCGTTCAGCCTGGGGGCCCTGGAGTGGGAAAAACCTCCTGCTGCTGCTTTTTGGCAGCAAAAAGCTCTGGGAGGGGCTGCGATGTGCCCGGGAACGGGCTCAGGGCAGCCCGCTCCCCTTCACTGCCCTCTCCAGCAGCCCCCACTCCTCGGGGCCTTGGCTTCAAGCTGAGCACGGCAAAGTGCGGGTCGCTGGTATCTTACCTTGAATTCTGTCTGAAATGGTGGCAATTTGGCCTCTGTCAAGATGATGAACAATCCGGGAGCAGGCAGGGAACGGCTGTGTGGATCTCGTATGGAGAGAGGGGAGCGCAGGGGACACTCAGGGCTGAAAGCGCCTCCAGCAGTGGCTGAATTGACTCTGGGAGGTGACGAGGAGCACAGCGGGGCGGCGTGGCAGTGGCACGGCGTGGCGGTGGCACGGCATGACATGGCAGACAGCTGGGGTCCTGCTGCCCTGGCACTGTGCTCCAGGTACAGCCGGCCCGAGCAGCATTTCTGCCTGGCCCACAGGGCTGGGGACCCTCCCTGGGCGCAGCCAGCGAGCCCCTTCCCCGCGGCACAGCTCCAGGGCTGCGGGGGCGGAGGACACCCGGATCAGCTCCCGCCGACGTTCGGGACCTCTCGGAACAATCTTGCAGCGTCCGGACCCGCAGAACTCGGCAGAAGTGGATTCCCAAAGGCAGGAGGGAGGTTAACAGGAACCTGTAATCCCTCTTTAGCTGAAAGTGCCGATCGTTTCCAACAGCCACTGCTGGGAGAGCGGCAGGGATGAGTCACCGGCGCTCGCTGCCTCTCGGGCTCTGCAGGCTCCAGGAGTGCGAGGGATGCCGCAGTCGGCTCTGCTCGAGGCGCTGGAAGAGATCCCCAGGCGGCAGCGCTCTGCCAGCCTCGGCTGTGTTCTCCTTCACCTCGGACCGTCCTTCCCGCCAGGGTCATCCGCAAAAATTCCTTCCCTGTCCGTGCCGGGGAGGCCCGAGCGGGCGGGCTGGGCTGGTGCAGGAGACTGCACAGGAGGGCGATCACTGCCTCTCGGATGATGCTTCCAGGACATCCCACCTCGGGATTTTGGGACAAACGCAGACGAAGAACGGCCGCGGCTCCAGCGCTGCGACTGAGCCAGCATCCCCCAGCAGCCGGGGCAGCTTCCAGCCCCACCTGTCGGAATCACCTCGCTGAACTGCAGAAACTTATTATTGCCAAACACATGCAGGTTTCTGGGACATGTTTTCTCACTTTTTATTTTATAATCAGTATCAGAAAAAAAATAAATTGGCACATTACAAGTCAAGCAGATTGATACAGTGACAGCCCACGAACATCTGCAAGGGTATAAAAGGAAGCAGCGTGATTGTTGTCCTTTCAAGAGAAATTCACCCTTCCTGAAACGTTTCCTTTGAAGCCAGAAACAAAACTGGGGCCATTTAAATATCTAGCGGCAATTTTTCAGGGTGGAAGTATCAGCTGAAATAAGTTTATTTACACGCTTCATATCAGAATTCACAATACTGGTCAGAGTTAAATATCTCCCGTTTGGGTTAATACCATTTTTGACACATTTAAAGCACAGGTAACAAACTTCATCAATGGCTTTGGCATTTGAAAAGAAGAAAAAGCTTTGCTATGGAACCGATGTTGGTGGTGTTTACTAGCGTGACCATGGATTCAAAAGCAGCTCTTCCAAATTTCCCATTTACGACTGGATGTTTGCTTTGATTTAAAAAATCCTACTTAGAAACTGCACAGTCAGGAGAAGTCTTTGCCAACGTCAGCTCTGCCTTGCCAACTAACTTATCCCACTGCTGGGGACCCAGTGCTGGGAACGAGCCGGCCCAAAGCGTCTGTGGAGGGAAGGGGAGCTGAGGTGGGGCTGGGCTCACAGCAGGACACAGCTGGAAAAGGAGCCAGAACCAGCACCTTGGCTCTCCAGAGCTTCTGGGAGGACAGAGACTCAAGGGAATGGTTTCATTAAAAACACTTACTTGCCACTAAGGCTAAGAAGGCTAAATATTAAATTTTCATGATTACTTTAAAACACTAGAAAAAGGAAAGAGCAGGAATTAAAACACACGATGAAGGGATTTCTTCCAGGTGTTACCATGTCTCTGTTTTCCCTCTGTCACCCACTGAGCTGTTCCCATTTTCTACAAACAAAACATCACAAAAGCCCATTTGCAGCATTTCCTGCACATCACTCCCCTCCAGTGACACCCCAAGTAACAGGAAGACATTTGAAATATGGTCACTCTAGTAACGAACTAAAGAAAGCCCATGGATGCAAGTTTTGCGATGGAATGTGTCACCACAGCAGCAGCTGGAACCGGATGATGGATGCAGGGGTGAGATCTACACAGCAACTTAGCTCTTGGCTTGAGGCATAAAAAACTCAGAGTTAACAAAGGAAAATCCTTCGAATTCTGACTGGTCAATGTTCCCGACGACTTCCTCGTCGGGAGGTGTTAGCACGGGTGGATGGCGAGTGAAAAACCGGTCGAAGTTTTCAGCATTGCGTCCGCACTATGGGAGGGAGAAAAGAACGGATGGTGGGTGGGGCAGGAAGCGTGGGATGGGGTTGCACCACCCCCCTGCCGTGGCACGGCCATGGCAGGACAGGGAAAGGTGCAAAACACATTTTGTTAGTCATGGTGCACAGCACGGCACGGCATGGCACGGCATGGCACGGCATGGCATGGCACAGTCAGGCCTGGCAAAGTCCCGGCTGTGCCATGGGCAGCGGCTGCAGCAGCAATGGGATGGGTGGCGATGGCTCGCGGCCGCTCCTGCCCACACGCACACGGTACCTGCTCCCAGGGCAGTGCCCGCGTGGGCATCCCCCCTTCCCCTGGAGCGGCAGGTTTCCATCACGTCTGGACTGCTCAGAGGTTTCCTCCTGCTCGAGGCGAGGACCCATCCCTGGAAGTGTCCAAGGCCAGGCTGGACAGGGCTTGGAGCACCCTGGGACAGTGGAAGATGTCCCTGCCCATGGCAGGGGTGGCACTGGATGGGTTTTAAGGTCCCTGCCCACCCAAATCCCTCTGTGATTCCATGATTCTGAGTCCCAGGGCTGTCCCTTCCCAACAGTCCAGTCAGACCATGATGGTCCACAGCCTCATGGTCCCCAGTGGTGCCAAACACCTGATTTAATTTCCTTAGCAATCAAAGCAAGGGTTCTGTAGCTTCCCAGGCTGCAAACGCTGATTTAATGGAATAACAACAGCAGTAGCTGGGATCAGGTAGATGCCAGGTCACTGCACAGCTCCAGACCACGCTCCATCCCTGCCTGTCACCCAATGTCACATCCCCACAAGCGGCACGGGGGACTCTGCTCCAAGGGCTGGCAACTCTCACACAGCCAGTGCTCTCCAGGCTCTTGTTTCCTCAGAGGAGTTGCTCAGCCAGCACCTCCCAGTCCCTCAGGCCTCTCCCCCATTGCCCCAGGGAGAACACACGCTCCAAGTGCTGCCACAATTTTTCCTGGGCATTTAACTTTCATTTGTTAAGTAAACAGATTTGCATTTTTAATAAACGTCAGACTAAATATAATAAAATATTAATGACAAATACATGCACATGTCAATGCTTCCCAGTTCCTTCCTCTGCTCAGAGGTTTCAGGGAAGACAACATGAATATCCATCAGCCTCTGATGGCTTGTTCCTTTGGCAGCTCGTATATGTCCTTATAGTGCCAAGTGAGACACTTGCTCTCCTCAAACTTCCCCACAAATCTCAATGGGCAATGTTTGAGCGGATTTAACTGTAGCCCGAGCCCGTTTGTGGGCACTGTGGTCCCGTCAGGTTGGTAAGGCCATGTTTTTACATTTCTAGTCTGGGCTGGTTAAGCTTCTACTCCCAAAGACGCCTCCTGCCCATGGCCTGAGCTGAGCAGGGAGCTGACCCAGCCCTGCTCCCCCTGCCCTCTCCTGGGCTGTGCAGCCCCAGCCCCGGGAGGCTCCGGCCACCACTGACCCCGCAGGAGCCGAGGCTGCTCTCCCTACAGTGCTCCAGGCCACAGGGTCAAGTCCAGCCTGAGGATTGAGCAGGACATTTGAGAGGTCTGACAAACCAGCAACAGCCCAACGCCTTCCCCAAGCTACCACATTAACATCAAAACAGCAATTAAATCCTCCAAATGGGAGCTGCCAGTTCCAGGGAGCCCAGGAGCCAAAGGCAGGACGCAGGAGCCAGGCTGGGCTTATCAGGGGCCCTGGGATGGCACAGAGCAGTGGGAAAGCCGCAGTGTTCCGGGTCATCCGTGCAGTGCCACGCCCCTGCAGGGCTCAGCCGCTCACCTGCCGACCCCAGCAGCTCCCAAAACACACCCAGAGCCTCCCAGAACCTTCCAGTCCCGCTGTCATTCCCTGTCAGCTTCAGGAGACCTCAGTGCAGACACGCAGGGCAGCCCACGTGCAATGTCTGACAGCACTGCCTGCCTTTTGGCTACAAGGAAATGTGCTGTCTTAGAAAGAAAATAAAAATAAAAAATCAAACCAGCAACCCCCTCAGAAAGATTGAAAAATTAATCCTGATGAGAGGCTGCCAGTTATTGGAATAGGAAGCACAAATGTATTTTAATATGCATATTGGCAAGCAAGAATTTCTCACTGTAATGCAATGAGGTACGAATATGTGGATGGAAAATTTGAAAAGTTGCATCTATCCCTGGTATTTCCTGCCCTGCTGCATGGAATTTATGGACTTTCTGTTTGGATGCAGATAAAATGGACGGGTAAAATCAATACTTTAAAGTTGAAGACTGTCTTTGAGTTTACAGAAGGCACAGCCCAGCCCAACCTCGAGGTCTGGAGGAGGTGAGTTCCAAGCTCCAGGTTTGGCCCACTCCTGTGATGAGGGAGAGCAGGAAGGATCCATGCTGCTCCAGGCAGCAAACTGTCACTGTCTGCACAGGCACCTTCTTTACAGCTTCCCATATTAAGTTCCTGACTAATGGACACAAATGCCATATGAATTTTTACATTTATCTAAAGCCATCTAGTGAAAAATCATCCTCATTTTAGTCTGATATTAATGTACAGGCATCACTCCATCCTGACTGGAGAAAGGGGGAGGATGGGAATTTATCTTACATAAATCCCAGTGTGTCCTGTCTAATATTTATAGCCAGCACAGAATGGTTTTTCTTCCTGAGCTGCAGAAATAAACCTGTCAGCTCCGAAGATGGCCTTGTATTTAATCACTTCCCTGCTTGATTTCAAATAGAGACAAAAGGCACAATAAAATATTTTCCATTGATCCCTGGGATGCAATCAAGGATCGTAAGAAACCTTGATGCTGCTGCCACCCACCCTGGTCCCCAGTGCCAAGGGGAGGTGCTGGACTGAAGACACCTTTGATTTCCCAGGGTTTTGTCCCAAACCAGTGCTACGGCCACGATCCCACAGGCCTTGCAGGCATCTCCTGGGCAAGTCTGACCTTCCTGGTGCTGTGCTGAGCCAGGAAATTGGCTCCTTGCACCCTGGGGAGGATCAGGCTCTTCTGGCAGCCACATTTAGGGGAATTTGGGTCACAGCATGAACTTGGGGCCACGCTGAGGGTCCCTGTGCTGGTCCGAGGGGCCAATGGTGCTTTCCACTTGTGTCTGGCTGATGACCCCAGCCCCCAGTCTGGGATGCTCCAGCACATCCCTTCATCCCTGCTGCTGTCAAAGGGAGCATCCACTGCAAGGGTTCCCTGTGCAGGACCCTGCCGTTTATCCCTCTCCTATGGAAAAAGCCAAGTTTCTGCCTAATACACTGAAAACAGAGGCTGAATAGGCTGGGAAATCTCAGGGAAAGTCTTTACAGTGGCCTGGGTCTCCCAGAGCAAATCCTAACTGGATTACCAGAGATGTTTAACCTCAGCACATCCACCTGCCCAGTGTCAGCCCCCTCAATCCTTAAATCCCATCTAATTAGGAAATTACTTATGCAAACATCAGAACTCACCTTGTACAGGCTGAACTAAGGCTACAAAACCCCCTATGCAGGGAACTGGTGTTTTTACACATCCAGGTCTATAAGTGGCATTTCAATATTAATTAACTCCAAGCAGTTAGGGGGAAATTAATTTATGCAATTAAAAATTATTAGATTAAAAGCCATTTTTTTAACCCCCCTTGCTGTTGTGAATAATCCTGGGCTTTGCAGTGTGATTTCAGTGCTTTCAAAATGAGACTTTTCAAATCACTAGGCTTTATGTAAAGTAAAGAAGTAATTAGATACCAAAAACAATAATTATCTCAACGAGAGACAGGGAGAGCAGGGAAGTGTAAATACACTCCCAGGGTAACTGCAGACCCAGGAAAGGAATTGTTATGCACCAGCCAGAGCAGGGAGCAGCCAAGCAGAGCCCCACGTCAGAACCACCAAAGACAACCCAGCCCCTGATCTGTCTTGTTCCTGACTCTGTGATAAAGGTTAATCAAGCACAAAGCAACACAGGAGCTCCTGGGAATTCACTTCCAGCTCCAGGCACGGAACAGCCCGGCCAGGCGGAGGCTGGAGCCTCCCCTCACTGTTGGTGGGAAATGATGGAGGTTTTGGGAGGGATGTGATTCCCTCCCCAGCAGCAGCACTGGGCAGGCACTGAGAGCCCTCCCCCGGGCCCCCTGTGCCCCACTGCGAACTGCAGAGATGCTACAAAATCACAGAAATGTGGCCAAAAGATTTGTGGGTGCTGCAACAGAGACACGGAGCAAAGGTTCCTCTGTGGAGATGGGGAGGGGATGAGGAGCTGAGCCACGAGCCCAAATCAAACATGAACTAATGATGCCTCTCATAACAAAATGATGCTGAAGACAATTTGGCTGGGCCTCTGCTCCCCTTGGCTGGTGTTCCCAGGGCTGAGTATGGACTAGAGATGGGGAAGGTTGGGGGCAGGTGGGGGCTGACACCCAGCCCTCATTTGCATGTTATTCCTTATTTTGAAGCTCTGGATACAAACAATTCCTGCAGCCTGACTTTTACAGGTGCTAATTGTAAAAAATATAAAAGGAAAAGAAAATAGACTTAAGCCAAGGTGACATGCCAGGCCAGCACCAAACCCCTGTGCAGCAGCACTTGGCCCTGGTGTGGCCACCTGAAGGTCACAAACACTCAGCCACACATCCCCTCATCACCCCCCAAATGCTCCATGCACTGTCCAGACCCCATTCCCATTCCTGCTGCTCTGCCCTGTGCTCACGGCTGGCGCCAAAGAAACAGCTTTTCCCAGCACAGAGGCACTGCTGGAGAAATATCAGCTATCAGCAGGTACCTGAGTTGTCTTAATCCTCCCTAAATCCCAAATCAGCTGCTGTTAATCTCCCTGTCCTATCAAACAGGGAATTTTCCTGGCGCCAGCCGCTGGGTGAAGCGACAGCCGGCAGCTTACAGTCCCCCTCCCCAGGGCTGGTGTCAGAGGGATTTTTAAAGAAAGAAGACATTTAAAGCAGGACAAAATTTGCACATTTTAAAGCAGCAGAGCAGTAAGAAAGTGCTTTTGATGGAATTCAGTTGTTTTTCACTCTAAAGCACCAAAC
The DNA here is from genome assembly GCA_013397795.1 of Orthonyx spaldingii. Lineage (NCBI taxonomy): Eukaryota > Metazoa > Chordata > Aves > Passeriformes > Orthonychidae > Orthonyx > Orthonyx spaldingii. The sequence continues at coordinate 276,876 of VZTJ01005561.1, read as the reverse complement.
ACCAACGCTCTGCTCCGGCCCAGGGCAGGGAGTGACACTGGGGACCTGCTCAGGAAGAGAGAGATGGGTGGAGGTGACACAGCAGCAGAAGCTTCATTGGAAAATGGACAGAGAGGTGGGAAATGGCAGAAGCTATGGATTCAGGAGACAGTGACTTCTGCAGAATAACCCCATGAAGCCCTGGTGCCCCTTCAGTGAATCCAGGTATGGAGCAGGATCCTTCCGCAGCTGGAGCTCATGGATCCCCTCTTATGCCTCAGCATCCCTGGTGTAAAGGTCGGATCCCACCCCCAGACAACAAATCATGGGGTGCACAAACAGCCCCAAACACTTTTACCCCAATGTACTTTGATATCAAAGTTACAGCTTCCCCAATAATGCTGTTCCTGCATGGTCCAATGCCCTGAAGATTCCCTTCCCTCCTAGGCAAGCAGGCAGCAATCCAGACTCCTGTGCTGCCCATCCCAGCACCCGTGTGTCCCCAGTCCCGCGGCAGAAGGGAGGACAGGACATCACCCTCTGTGGCCGTGGGCAGCCCGGACCGTGCGGCGCAGGGCAGCTCTTGGCCATGGGCAGCTCTGAGCACAGCACCCATGGCACTCCCTGCAAAGGCCCCGCTGCCAGCAGTGAACTTGGTAAAAAGCATCTGCCTGAAATGAAAACGAGCAGCCCCAAATACAGACAGGGCAGGGCCGGCAGCTCCAGGGCGAGGGGCAGCTCTCCAGCTCAGCATCCCTGCCCCGTCCGTGTCGGGGGAGACGGGGCTGTGGAGGCTCCTGCCCAGCTACCCCAGGGGTGTTTCATTCCCATCTGATCAGCCAGGAAAGGAGCTGTGGGAAGGGAAAAACCTGCTGGGGCAGAGAGGCACTGAGGGAGAGCAGAGCTGAAGGCACCAAGCACCCTCCACCAAAGGAACTCCCACTCCATGTTCTCCCTGAAAGCAGAGGTTTTCCAAGCACCAAAGGGGCCCTTCAAATGGACAGGGTAACTGTAAAGCAGAGGAAAAGCAGATGTGCAGCAAGTTGTTATGGGAAGTGGGACAGGGGAGGCTGCAGGTAAACACATGGAGCATTCCTGGACTCTGAGCTGTGATCCAGGAGGATGGATTAGGGAATGTCCCCACCCTGATCACAAACATCAGCCATGAGATCAGGTTCAGTGTAGATTCAGTTCTCTGTGAAACACCAGTGCTCAGCCAACAGGCACCTGGGGGGGAAGCACCTGAACAATCCCAAGCCTTAAGGACTTGGAGCACCACAGAGAGACTGGGACATGGCTGTGACCCTGCCAGTCCCACCAGTGACAAAGAAATAGAGAAATCCAGGGAGAGACATCCCTATTCCCGAGTCTGCATAAGGGCAGGAACAGCACAGGGCCAGAGGGGGTCATGCAGAGTTTGGGGGCACAGAGCAGCCCCAGCACTGTGGGCAGGGAGGCTCACATTGGGGTTCAGGCTGCACCGCTGCACTGGTGCCACCCCTGCACTGGTGTCACATGGACAGATGTCACTGCAAATACAGCTGGACAAGAAGCACTCAAGCATTCCTGTCATTTTTGACAAACAGCTTCCAATTGCTTCCACCTTGGTTTGCTCATTCCCCCCACGTTGCACTCCCAGCACCTCTCTCCAGCAGAGCCAGGCAAGGCTGAGGAGGAGCAGCCAGGATCCCCTTGCTGCAGAGCCAGGCTCCAGCTTCCTTCCACCCTGGAGAGAAACTGCAGCGAATTCCAGCTCCACTGCCCACTCAAGCAGACTGAGCTGAGCTGGGTGTTGAAATCAAGTCAAGATTAAAGATAAGAGAGACGTGGTCAACTTGAGAAGAAGGGAGGAAAAACCCAACAGACCGACTGACCGGGGATGACAAGACAGACAGGCTGCAACACAAAAGAGCCCAGGAGCTGGATGTGTGGAGCTTCCACCCCTGCAAGCCAGAGCTGGGACCAGGCACCACAGACTTGTCCTGCCCCAGCAGAGCTCTGGCACCTGCCAGGTCCCAGGGAACACGACCTTCCAAGGACACAGAGAAGCGGCACCTCTAGGATGAGCAGCATCTGCCTGTCTGCCCTGAGGGTGGGAGAGGTCCCGGAGGTTCCCTGGCAGTGGGACAGTGGGGGGGACCCAGCAGTGGGACAATGGGAGGACCCGACAATGGGACAGTGGGGGGACTCTGCACACTTACAGCCTTTGGCTTGAACGGGGGCTGGATCTCCTTGCGCTCCAGCTTGTCCCAGTCGATGTAGCGGAAGAACGCGTGCTCCTTGATGTCCCGCTCCCCCTCCGGGCCGCAGCCCAGGCGCTTGGCGGGGTGCTTGGTCATCAGCTGGGGACAGGAGAGAGGAAACAGTCACAGGCTGTCCAATTGCTCCCCAAAATGTCCCCTTTGAGAAGTGCCCAGGGAGCTGTGTTTCCCAGCTGGACATCCCAGGATACCCCACATCAGGGTCCCATCTCCTCCACCTGCCTTTGGGGCTCCAAGGAGAGGACACTGAGGAAGAACCTGGAGTGACTCCAGAGACAGGGAAGGTTGACAATAGTTTATGAGAGCAGACTGCAGATGGCAAGTACATGAGCACTGGTGGGATGGGCACACCCCCTTTCCCTCTGGGAATGAAACTGGTTCACCAAGGAACAACCTCGGGATGCTGGCAGGGCTCCCTCAGCACCTGGTTGCAGCAGGGGAGCTGCCCAGCGGTCCCTTTGCTTGGCACAAACTTCTCAGCATCTGCAGAGTTAACTCTAAAACCCACTGCACGTTTGAGATGAACTATCTGCCCTCCAAAACTTTCATCAGCCCTGGAAGCAGAGCCCTTTCCTCCGGAGCTGTGGCAGCACAGACACAAGGTGGATTGACAATGAGAGAGTCATTTTGGAGAAAAAATAGCACAAACAGTCCATTAATGTTGTTTATCATCTAAACTTGTCCTCTTCACTGGCTCAATAAGGGAAAGGGGCCCCAGGAATTACAGGCAGCTGTACAACATTAATATCCTGGGGCAGGGTTTGAGCCATGTTCAGAGATCAGATGGAGATTCCAGAGATTCACAAGATGTTGATAAGGGTGGAGAATATGAGCTTTATACCTGCAACAAAAGCACTGCTTTATTAAAAGCAGGGCAATTGCTCCTGATCCCAGGGCTGTGCAGAGGCTGCAGCAAGCCTGACTCTGTGTTCCAGGGCTGGGGTCTGCAAGAGCCCCTGGGAGGGACAGGAGGTGCCACTGCTCCGGATGGGGACCTGAGACACCTCTCACCCACGTGCTTGGATGCTGGTCAGCCCTGCCACCCCTGATGGCACAAAACAAACTTGCTCAGGAAAGCTCATCTTTAACAGCAAGGCTGCAATAGGGCACTGTAAGCAAGGAAAACTCTGGGGGAAAAAAAAAAACAAACCTAAACCCCTAAAAAGACAAAAGAACTCCAACAAATACAAGGTGAGAGCACAGCCACCAACTGCTCTGTGAGCAAACAGCTCTACATCCCCGGCTTCCAGCTGTGATGGCATCTGTGGCTGGAAGAGTGATGGAGAGTGGCTTCTGCGAGGCAGCATCCCCCTGGAAAGCCCATCTACACGCAGCGAGGGCCTGGCAGGCTCTGCAGGCTGGGCCAGGGATTTTCCAGCCTCTGCTCAGGGCGAGGATGTGACTGGCATCAGCATCAGCCTTGCAGAGCCCATCCTCAAGCAGGGAGCCAGGCTGGAGCCAAGCTGGAGCGCCAGGGAGGGAGGGGCCAGGGGCCAGCAAAAACAAAAGCAAGAATATTTTTCCAACTTGCTTTTCGTTAATAATTGAGTTTCCCTTGGCATTGCAGCACACAGCCCTTTATAAAATAAAAAGCCAACAACAAATCCCAGAAGCCTGGGAAGGTGGCAGAGGTGACGTGTCTTGGCCTCTGGAACACGTGTGGCAGCAGCATGGACAGCAGCCCTGATGGGCTTTCCTCAGGCAGCAGCACCAGGGGAAACGTCACCCAAAACACCTGTCAATATTCCCAAAATACTGTGGCAAACACACCATTTCATGCCTTTGCTATCAGGCAAAGATTAGAGAGGGAGCTGATAGCCACATACAATCTGTTCCCCTGGAAAGGGCAGCTTTGCTCAGGCACCACCAAACGCCTCCATATGGGGTGGGAAAGGCTGGGAAAGGAGCCTGGCTCCTGGTAACCATCCTGGAGCTCAGGAGAGCCACCCTGAACTACCTGCACATGGACACAGCAGCTCTGAGCTCAGCCTGCAGAAACAAATCCAAGCTGACAGCAGAGCAGGGAAATGCTCCATTTGATCCGTTAATTGCTGCTGCCTGGTGAGTCCTGGAGCCTGGGGAACGCTCCAGGTTGCTTCCCAGCCCAGGATCCCTGAATAACACCTGTCCCCAGGCTCTGGTCAGTCCCAGGCTTTCAGGAGCAACATATTCCATCTCCCAGCAGTGCAGCAGGAAGGGGTGACTGGCACTGGCACATCAGAGTGCAACCATGGGGGAACAACAAAATGGGAGAATGTGGTGGTGAAATATCAAACCCCTCACAGGTAAGGGCGGAGTTTTCTCCAGTTCTGGACTGTTACAACACTGGGTTCATGCCCTGCTGGCAGCCCTACCACACCCCAACACAAACAGCTCGATGCAGCTCATCGATGCATTTCACTGTAGTCCAGGGGAAAACGTAAACACTTAGTTCCCAGCTTCCTAAAAAGTTCTTAATTCCCACACAGAGTTTTAATTAAACTTTCTGGTGTAGCAGTTTGGAGGTGGCAAGAAATGTCACGAGGTCTTGAAACAACAGTAATACAGAGTAATACAGTAAAACAGTAAAACACCACTTTGCTACAAAAACCCACAGGAATTTATAGAGACCTAACCCTCGGTGCATGGCCAAATATCCTCCCATGCAGCCTCCCAACTCCAGAGTGAGGAAAGCCATGGCAGCTACACCCAGCAGACGCTGCAGTTGCAGTCCCTGCTCACTGATTTACAGCACCCACGTTGCGCCTGATGCAGCAGCAAACAAAGCCAACACAGCCTGGGCCCTGCTCCAGCCTCTGCTGCCCCGGGAACGGGGGATGCTCACCAGCCCTGAGTGTCCCCCGTCCCCCTGCCTGACCACAGACACACCGGATTGTCCCTTTACATCCCAAACAACACCAGGAAGAGGATGGGAGATGGTGACAGCCTCTGTGGGAATCCCCCTCCAACCACCCGTGTGGTTTCTGAATTAAGGACTTGATTTTCCTGCATTCTGCTGACTGTGGCAGTGCAGCACCCCCTCTCTGTGCCCCATTCCATATGGGAACACCTGCAGCAGCTTTTCCCCACGGGACAAGTGAATATTCCTCTTTACCACCAGCTCAGAATCCTGGCAACGCCAGGAAGAGGCTTTGAAATGCCGCAGTGGGAGCGTTAAGCGCAGGATGTGTCATTTGTAGATAGAAACACTATTTTGAGGTAGAGAACATTCAGATATTTTCAATATTAACTATTATAAGCAAACATTTCTTAAATTCCTACACAAACACGTATTTATAGCAGTGTGTGGCACCGAGGGGTGAGATGAGGCTCGGTCCCAAGCACACAAGAACAACATCAGGACCTCACCAGCCTTTATCCATCACATCCCAAATTAACTCAGGCTGCAATTAAGTCAGGCCTAGGCCCAGTCCATGGAGAGCCTGGGATGCTGGGCAAGGCAGAGCTTCACTGCAAATTAAGAGACAGGATAATGAAAATGCTGCCCTGACCTTGTGGAGACACCACCAGCACTGAGCTTCAGATTGTCCTGAAGGGCAATTTATCCCAGCTAAGTGGAAGGGTGAAAGTTTTGTATCTGATCTTAGGAAAACTATTTGGGGATCAGATCCATTTTCCCTGAGCATCCTTTTTAGTTTCAGGTGACGGTTCACAGAGCTGCCCTGTCCTCACCTGGTGGGGCAGAGGGTCTCTGGGCAGGGCCCCTCCCTTCCCACCTCCCAGCCAACACCCCAATTCTCTCCTGAGCCTCCCTTGCCCCCAGGCCAGGTCCCAGCTGTGTTTCTGCTCAGTGCAAGGGCACAGAGGGATGCAGGTGTTATTTTTGCCTGGGTGTGGTACAGACACACACGGTAGCACAAGTTGTGGTTTTGGGACTGGAGGGCACCAGAATCCAACAGTGTCAGTCCCCGCCCGTGGGGTGAGTTGGGACCCCCAGGGGTGCAGGATCTCACTGCCCACACTCCCCCAACCCAGCAGAGGAGCCAGCCCAGCCCTTACCCCTTTGCAGATCGCCACTGCCTCCTTGGACATGGACTTGGGGTAGGCGACGTTGTGCTCCATGATGGACTGGAAGAGCTCGTCTTCATCCTCTCCCTCAAAGGGGGCCTAGAGCAAAGCAGACACAGCTTCAGGGGCATTCCTGGATCTCAAAGCTCCCAGGTGCTGCTGTGGTCCTTGGCCACAGAGCCAGCGCTGGGAGTGCCACACAGTGACATGAGTCTTGTCACTGCAGTCCCTGGGGCTGCACCCCAGTGGCACTCCCAGCTCGAAGGAGATGCTCCATCCACATGCCAAGCACAGCAAATCCCACCTCAGCCTGTGCTCACAATGGAATGTGACCCAGCCCAGAGGAATCAATTAAAACTCAGTTACCTGGCCAGCCAACATCTCATAGAGCAGCACACCATAGGCCCACCAATCCACGGACTTCCCATAGGGCTGGTAAGCAATGATCTGCAAACAACAGCAACAGCAGCATTACCCTCCTGGCTCTGACCTGGCAGCAAAAGGCAAAGTGATTCCGAGCTGCAGTGGTCACAAGGACGGGGTTATTCCCTGGGACACATTTCAGCACTGAAATCCCTCCACCGAGGGCACTCGGAGTCCCTCCCACTTGCTCTTTACCAGCGCTCTGGGAAATTCGGGTGTGAACTGTTCACACCATAAAGGCCTTTAAACAAAAAGAGCACTTAAAAGAAATGCCCTGTCCTGTGCAGTCCCCACAGCCCGTTGGGGAAGGTCACACCCCAGCAGGTGTTTTTGTGAGCAGCTTTGTTCAGAGGGAATCACATGGGGCTGTTCCAGGCTGTACCTGTCACCTGGGCATGCAGAGCTCGGCTTGGAACAGAAAAAGGCCCAAAAATGGGTCAAGCAAATCGCAGGACAGTTTTACCCCGAAGCCACGTTGGCCTGAGCACATTGCAGCTCCCTGAAGGAGGAGGCACAGAGCGGCAGAAGGGCCTGGGCTGGAGCGTGGCCACGGCACCACAACCACATAATCTTATTGCTATTCCCAAATATCATGGGATCGCTCCTCTGAGACCCATGGGCAGCAGGTTTTAATGCCTTTCCTGGGTGCCAAAGTGATTTGCATCCTAATTTCCCATTTGCTGTTCTTCTTTTGGAAAAAGACGAATAAGAGCAAGGAGAAGAAAATAAGAGTTAAAGTGAAAACACTTGGGCAAACACATGGAGAACTGGTCATTTGTCCTGCTTTGAAGGAGCATTAATCACCCACAGTGACAAGCTCTGTACCAACACTACCAGCATTAATCCCTGGTGGGATGAGAGATGGAACACCCATTTGATCCAATAATGGGAAACCTCACTGGCTGCAGCAAATACAATGTGGTTTAACACATGAGTCCATCGATGTCCTAGCAAAGAAAATCTTTCTCTAAAACATTTAAATTAATAAATATTGACTTCATCATTGCAAATTCAGTAGAGTGACAAGAGTTTAGAGGGATATTTTTATGTGAAGGGAACAGATATTTAACAATAATTACTCCTCTGAATTTCACAAGTCTGGCATTAAACTGTGCCCATACAGCACTTCATGGAATTGTCATGTGTGACTCTATCACATCAGTAATAACCATATGCAAAGTCACTTTGTGGGGATGTAGGGCCATGGAGGGGGAGCCTCTCCCCATCGGACACACAGCTCCTCACTGCAAACAGTGAGCCGGATAGATCTAAGGATTTCCACTTCACATGAAAACATCATCCAGTGATAATTCCCTGTTTCTCACTGGTCATGTTGTGCTGGAAGCGTCTATCACACACAGTGAGAGGCAGAGCTGAGCTCCTGGGTTTGTCATTTCCAGGAGCAAGGGAACATGTGAGGAGCAACCTGTGGTGGGTCTGAGCAGGCCAAGGACAGAACAGACACAGAGCTGCCAGCAGGACAGACATGGAAGAAACCCCCAGAGAGGGCAAACATACTGCAGGGAGAGCAGCGTGAGGATGTGCTGCTCTTTGATGTGGAAGCAGGACACAGCAGAACAGGGAGGCAGATCCAGCGTCCCTGTTCCCTTAGGAGGATGCAGGGCTGGAGAGTGCCGAGGGCATGAACTTTGCAGGCTGATGGTGAATTCCTGAACCTCCCTGTTTCAGCTGGAAAGCTGCCCAAAGCAAGGTCACCCCAGGAAGGAGCAGCAGGGAGGCTGCCTGGCTGCACATGGACCATCGGCTGCCTCTCCCGTCCGTACCTCGGGCGCGATGTAGTCCGGAGTGCCACAGAAAGTCTTGGTGGTCACCCCGTCCCAGATGTTCTCCTTGCACATGCCAAAGTCGGCGATCTTTATGTGCCCCTCGCTGTCCAGCATCACGTTGTCCAGCTTCAGGTCTCTGCAGGGCGAGAGCAAAGCCGTGACACAACACACAACACGAGTCTCCCGGAGCTCTGCTGCGGCTGAGCTCCGCCTGCGTCTCACACCCAGGCTCTTTGTAGGATAATGTTTGGGGAAATGAGTAAAAATAAGTCAGAGATCTGTCAGGATGGAGTGTTTATTTTACTTTTAACCCACAGGAATGCCGTGCTGGGCACACCGCTTTGAAGTGTGCGATGGAAAACACTCATCTGGCAGGAGACGGACTGAATTGATTTTTTTCTTTCACTCCCATGAACATCAAAGTGCACTTAGAGCTCTGGCGATGGAGAAGCACCTACTCAGCACAAGTCCCTGCCTCACCTGTGCTCTGCTCCCCCTGAAATACAAGCCAGCTGTGTTTCTCTCTGATCCTCAGCCCCAGAATATCTGTTTGTGGTACCCAGCCTCAGAAGCTCTGCTCCTTTGCACAAGCTGCAGAGGTGGATCCAGCTGCAGATCCCCGGATCTGAATCCCAGCCTTGAGCCACCACTCCAAAGGTGGATGCTCCAGCCTCAGGGACACTTTTATAGCAAACACTGGATATTTTGGTGCAATTTATATATTCTTGCTGGGTTTAAAGCTGTATTTTCTAATTATCATGTCAGTGTTCAGAACCCTGACAGGCCAAAGGCAGATGGACATGAGCTGGGATTCGGATTCGGAGGAAGGAAGGAAGCGGGGGCACTGGGGACCAAGAGACCTAGAATCTCTCTGTAGCAGCTGATGGCAAAAAACAGCCCCCACGTCAAGTTTGTTCCACTTCTTTCATCTTCAGCATCTCCTGACTCCAGCAGCACTGTTGGCATCTCCCTTTACAGAGCACTTAATGGTATCTGACACTCATTAGGATGCTCTGCTCCACCCTGGGCTCTGGGAATTCTCCCAAGCAGGGAAGAGCAGTGAAGGCTGGTTTCAGAGCTAAACCAGCAGCCTGTGAGCCTGGTCTGGCACGTGGCAGTGACCCAGCTACCTCTGGGTGCCGGAATCATATTGGGAATGGCAAAGAAGCCTCAGTGGCTGAAGCAGAAGTGACAGAGTGGCACTGCAGAGCTCAGAACAAGCCACTGGCAAGCGCTAACTCCAATGGCAATGGTAAGAGAGCAGTGCCCTGCAGCCAGATTTGGGGCTTGGAGCCGGTCCAGGCTGCCAGGGAGCATTTGTGTTGTGTGGAGAGAAATATACGGAACAGGGGCAGGAGAGAAACAGAGCTGCCTTCCCATGAACTGGGGTAAAGCAGGAACCTCCTCCAAACTAGGGGTACCCCGCGGCTCCCAGCTCCCTTTGGGGACACATCACATGTCGATGGTTGGACTCAGTGATCCACAGGTCTGTTCCAACCTTAAGGATCCTGTCATTCCACCTGTGGGCAGCTGTCAGACCCGTCTGTGGCATGGGAAGGGAGAGCCCTGGGCTGGGGGCTGCGGGCAGAACGGGACCCCCGGAGCACCCGCGCTCTGTCCACGGCTGGAGCTCAGGGGGAAGGGAGGGAGGGAGGAGGAACCACCCACCTACCGATAAATGATGCCTTTGCTCTGCAGGAAGAAGAGCCCGATGGCTATTTCTGCTGCGTAGAACCTGAAAGAGAAGGTTTAAAAGGAAGACTGATAATTAAAGGAGATAAATGAAAACCTTCCCAATCTGGTGGCAGTGAAGGAAACGCGTTAGGCAGATGTGACCGAAGGACAAGGCAGCCACGGCAGAGAAATTCCAGAGAAGGATCACATGAGGATGATCCAAGGCAGCCTGCGCTCGCACCGGGCAGCGATGCCACCGGGCTGCTGGGGGCTGTCACTTCTGGTTACACAAATCAAGCAAGAGCTGGATCCACGGCTGCTCCTCACGACACGCTGGCAGTGCAGCTTGGAAAGTCATCCCTGCTCCCCCAGCCAACAGGTACTGCCACTACTGGCTTTTGGGAATATTCTGGGTCTCAGAGCACTCTGCCAGACACAAGACAGCGGTTCAGCCCCCCAGGCTCTGCCCAGTGCTTGTGGGTTTTATGGAAGTGTCTGAAGGCTCTCAGGGACACATCCTGCTCTGTCCAGCACTAAGGGAACAGGAGCCAAAAGCCACCAGTTAATACCTGGGTTGGCCACCCCAGCAGAGGAGCCAAAACCCAACATCCCCCTCATCCCCCGGAGAAGGACTAGGCAGAGTAGAGGCCTGGTGCCTCCCAAGAGGCCTCCAAATCTCCCTGTCTTGTGGTTTTGTTTACCTGAATTTACTTATTTAGCTCAATTATTTACAAGTACAATGTACCCCAAGGGTGAGGTGGAGGCACCAGCATCCTTAGCATCAGGCAAAGGGTTCTCCTGCATCTTCCCACTCCTGCTGTTTCCCCTCCCTTACTGCCCAGGAGTTGCACCACAAAGCCTGGACTCTGTTTCCAGCCCTGTGACACAGGTACATCCCATACCTGCCCCAAAGATGCCAAACCACTGCACTTACACAGCGTGGGGCTCCTTGAACCTCCCAACCTGTTGGATCTGGTACATCAAGTCCCCACCATTCACATATTCCATCACAAAATACAAGCGATCCTGAAGGAGAAAAGCAAGCAATTAGCAACTGGATTATCAGAGCAGGGAATCTGCAGGGGTCAGAAACAGGAACCCAGGTGACCAGCAGCTCCAATCTGTAATTCCATGGAAATACAGTCATCAACCCTGTCCTCCCCACGGGGTGCAAGGGCTCCTGTTCATACAGAGACCGTAGGTACTAATTCCTGTGGAATGTTCAGGACTGGAACTCTGTCCCTCTGCAGACAGATCCACTGGAGAAGGCAAGTGGAGGAATCCCTAAATCAGAGGTTTTTCACTTCCCAGGAATACACTTGCTTCTCCTGACAGAAGCCATTTTCAGAGTGTGGTTCAGGCAGGTCCTTGCTGGCATTTCCCCAGGCGCTCCATGGCTTCAGTCAAGGGGTGCACAGGAGACATGTGCAGTTCCCATGGGGACCAAACTCCATCTATGACCACCAAGACTTGGCCAAGCCCCCAGAGGGAGGTGTGACATTCCCAGTCCTCTCCCAGGATGGCAGTGCTGGGGGTCACAGGTCTGCAGGGGACCCCTGGTCAAGCTGCGGAGGCAGGAGGGGGCTGCACCCCCCTCCTCACTCCTTGCAGCCTGGTCTGAGGGGTCACTCTGCTCGTGTTCACCCAGGGTTAAGGGAGTCCAGAGCAGGCCATGGAGATGCTCCAAGGCTGGAGCCCCTCTGCTCTGGAGCCAGGCTGGGAGAGCTAGGGGGCTTCACCTGGAGAAGAGAAGACTCCAGGGAGACATCAGAGCCCCCTTCATGGCCTAAAGTGGCTCCAGGAGAGCTGGAGAGGGACTGAGGACAAGGGCCTGCAGTGACATGGGCCCTCCATGCATGAGAGCCCAGTGACAGCCCCGGGCTGCCCCATCCCAGTCACGGAAGGAAGGAAGGACGCAGAGGCTGGAGCACTGCGGGAGCTGCAGGTTGGCAGCATTACATAATAAAAAATTTCCCATTGCTCATTTCCTCCTTAAATAAGCCTTGCCCTGCTTTTCAGACAGGAAGGACAGGGAGCCCACGAGAGACGCAACTGGAGCGTTGCCATAACCAGGGCAGTGGAGGAACTGGGGCCCAGCACCCACAGGGCACTTCCCAGCCTGGCAATGCCCAGCCAGAGGAACTGGGACCAGCAGCCCCTGGCTCAGCACAGCCCCCGGCTGTGGGGCAGCCCCAGGGCCATCGCACACAGCAGCACAGGGGAAGTGGGGCTGTGTAAAACACATGGCACTGATGGGATAGAACGGGGAATTCAGCTTTTCAGCTGCTGGGGATTCGGGAGCACCCCCCGTGTGGAGGCCAGCCCTGGCAGGCGTGCGGCCAGCCCCGCGGGGAGCACGTGTGGCAATGTCACCTTGAGCAGCCACCGCCACCGCAGCCAGCCCTGACAGCCACGGAGAGCAGCGCAGCGCTGGGCTCAGCTGCAGCTGCTTCCTAAATATATCGATCTGCTTCAAGGAGGAAGAATATTAAAAAGATGGGCTCTTGAAACAGCCAGCTGAGCTCTAAAAGCAGGAGCTGAGCTTTCCTCATTTGGGTGGGGAAGGGAGCGCTGGTGCTCCAGGGAGAGAAATGCCATGACTAAAGCAGGCAGATGGCTGGGCAGCCCACAGGCTGGGAGCGAGGGATGGGCACGGAACGCTGTCCTGGCTCCTGTCGGTGACAGAAAGGACGGCGTCTATCCAAGTCTGGAGCATCCAAACTCGCTGAGCAGCAGCACAGCATGGAGATGTAAATCCACTGCAGAGCCTGGCGTGGAGCTGGTGACACTCCCCCTTCCCTGGGCAGCCAAGATGCAACTCCCAGGGCTCCTTTCAGTGCCCTTCTAATTAACTGCTCCATCCCCTGTCTGACTGCACGCTGGGAACAAGAGGCAGAGCCAGGAAAACAGCCACACTCCCCATCCACCCCTTATTAGATACTAGGGAGAAATCCTTCCCTGTGAGGGTGGGGAGGCCCTGGCACAGGGTGCCCAGAGCAGCTGTGGCTGCCCCTGGATCCCTGGAAGTGTCCAAGGCCAGGCTGGATGGGGCTTGGAGCAACCTGGGATAGTGGGAGTTGTCCCTGCCCATGGATGATCTTCAAGGTCCCAACCCAAACCGTTCCACAATTCTGTGATTTATCATCTCAGTGTGGCTGTGGCTGCTGTGCTCTTCACCCAGAGGTCACAGCAAAGGCACAGCTCATCTGGGGACACCCAGGGACCCTGAGCTCACCCCCCCTTCCAGAGACCTGGCATCTTTCAGAGCACCCCAGATCTCCCAGCACAGGCACCTCTCGCCCTCCAGCCCCAGGCAAGAGCTCTCTCCTTGCTCATCTTCCCTTTTTCTTTAAAACGCAGATTTAGGGCTTTTCTCTCTCCCAAAGCCGCTGAGCCAACAGCCCCGGTGCAGAATTGTGCTCCGGACCGTGCTCCCAGAAATCAAAGTGTTTTGTGCCAGCGTTTGATAATACACCCTGCTATACATTTTGATTACATTACAAATACGATTACTATTAAGCTACTATAGGTCTGCCAGGAATAATCCTGCGCTGACTCACTTCAGATGCCAGGGAGATGCTGTGTGAAATAGCTGCTCCTGCCACATTCTGATTGCTGTGCTGCAAAGCCGGGCCGCAGGCTTTAAATACACTCAATGTGTTTGGTAAATGAAATTTCTGGGATAATATTAAAATGTAATCCTCCTGGAAAGCATTGTCATCGTTCTAAAGGACTCTGCTGATTTCCTCTGCCGGCTCCCACTGATGTGTACCTGGACATTCTCATTCACAGGCTGCTCGAGGGCCGGGCAGGGATTGTATTAAGGGTCCCCCATCCTCCCCTCTACTCCTGACTCATACAAACCCAATCACACACCCATGCAAAACTGGATTTCCTGCAGTTTGGATGAGGTTTTTCCCTTTGCTCAGGGCTTTGATCAGAGGAATGAGTCCTGGAAAAAAGTGCAGCACTTTGCTATTGAACCATAAGGAATGTTGTGGGCTGGGGGGCACCTGAGGGGCTGCGGGGCACCTGAGGGGCTGGGAATTCACCTCTAATGTCACCAACAGGTCCCTGATGAACACATCTGCAGCTATTGTACATTACACTGTCCTGTCGCACACCCACATTTTGGTCCTGGAGGCAATTTTGCCAGTGAACTGGAGAAGGTGTGAGGCTGCCAAGGCAGGGAACACACAATTTCTTTGGCAAATGCGGTGATGTACAGAGAACATAAAATCCTGGAATGGTTTGAGTTGGAAGGGACCTTAAAGCTCATCCAGTTCCTCCCTTGCCCTGGGCAGGGACACCTTCCACTGTCCCAGGCTGCTCCAAGCCCTGTCCAGCCTGGACTTGGACACTATTCCAATCCATTTTGCAAAGTGTCAGGCTCCCAGTGCTCAGTGTCCCCAGTCCACCGCGCCCCTTGGTGGGGACAAGCTGTGGCACCAGCTCTTACCATGGTCTGGAAGCAGGAGTGGAGCTGGGTCAGGAACGGAGGTTTCCCGGAGAGGGCCAGGACGCGCTTTTCCACCATGGTGCACTCCACGTCATCGTCCTGGATCACGACGTCCTTCTTCAGGATCTTCACGGCGTAGAGTTCGTCTGTGCCCTTCCTCTCCGCCAGCATCACCTGCACAAGGGACAGGACACGTGTGGGATCAAGGGAAACATGGATCTACGATGCCTTGGGCTGAAATAGGTACAGCTAATGGCTCATTATCCTGTGGCTCCCCATATTGCCCTGAGGAGAGCTGCAGGCGCCAAACTGTAGAAAGCTGCCAGGGGTATTCCCAAAGCATTTAGGGACACAAAGTCTAAGGAGTAACACATCTCCTTCCTCACCAGCTCATTGCCTCCAGGAGCCCAGCCCAATGGGTTTGATGATACCTGAGCCCAGCTCACCCTCCAGCACCCCTCACTCCTGAGTCAGGGCCTAGTTTGGCACTCTCAGAATGCCACCAGCATTGGGGAAGGGCGTCAAGAGGCTGAACACAGAGTCCGTCAAATTACAGGGTGATAAATATTTAAAGTGGAAAAGAGTTAGTCTCTAGTGAATAGTAAGAAAAAACCCACATGATTTCCTCTGCCTCACTCCCTCCCTCCACAACAGTGAGCAAACCCCATCACGTGCTGGTTCATCACCCAGCCAAGGCCCCTCTCAGCCAGAGAATCCATCCCACCTCCCATTTCCAACCAGTCCCACCCATTTGCAGATTTATTTATTGCAGTAAATGGGATTCACTGCTTCTGCTGGTGCAAATCCCTGGGGTTAATCCCATCGGCCCAGCGAGGGTCCCCTGCCCAACCCAGCATGCTCCATCAGCCTAAGCTGCTGGCAAATAAAGTGACTCTGAAACCTCTCTTTGCTTTCCGTTCTCCCTCTTGCACTCTCTCATCGCTTTAGATTGGAGCACTGGGTGGAATTGAATTGCTTTTCATTTGAAGGAGTCGGCAGAAATCCTCCAGTCACATCAGGAACAGCAGCTCGGGAGTTTTGGAAATAAACTATGTGAAGTCAACATCAATAGGGTGGAATTGAAATGTGCCTCAGGCTGGGGCAGACGGGCAGAGGACACATGAATGGGTTTCAGGGTGACTTCAGAGACACCAAGGACAGCAGAATTAACCCTCTTGCGTTCCAGCCCTCTTGTGTTCCGCAGGCAGCCCCGGGGCAGTGGGGGAGTTCCCAGCCCTGGAGGCATTTACCAGATGTGTAGATGTGACACTTGGGGACAGGGGGTAGTGGTGGCAGTGCTGGGGTTGGACTCGATGGTCTCATAGGGCTTTTCTGAGCTCAGTGATTCTGTGATTACACTCTGTGACACAGCCCAAGGCCCAGGGGTGACGAGGCAGAGGACACAGCCAGAGGACAGAGGTCTTTGATGCCACCCACTTGTTTGAACGCAAATACCACAGCACAGGGAACAGCCCTCTCAGAGCAGCTCTGGCGCATTCCCGGCGTTGGCTGCAGCTGGGGGAGCCTGGCTGTCCTTCACACGCTGCTTGTCAGGCTTAGCTGGGAATGGCACAGGGGCTCCTCAGTGCCAAGGGCTCTGGAGAAGGTGCTGACATTCCTGTTTCCGTTGGTGGGGTGGGACTGCAGCAGCACACGCAGGCTCAGGGTCTGAGCCGTGGACGCAGAGTGTGTCAGGGATTTCGGGATGGGATTTATTCACCTGCTGATCCTTGAAAAACAGTGGGAATACAGAGCAGCTCGTTGTGATGCTGGTCCCAGGCACAGGCACTGGGACCAGCTGTGGCTGACCGTGGATCCCTGGAAGTGTCCAAGGCCAGGTTGGACAGGGCTTGGAGCACCCCGGGGATAGTGGGAGGTATTCCTGCCCATGGCAGGGTAGTACTGGCTGATCTTTAAGGTCTCCTCCAATCCAAGCCATTCCCTGTTTCTGTGCCAGGGCAGCAGACACAGCTGCCTCACACAGTGTCTGCACCTCTGCCCTCCCTTGTGGTTCTGCCCAAACGGAACTGTTTCGGTTCATTGCCTCCATTTATCACCATTTTACACAAGCTGAGCTTTACAGGGCACCACGCGCAGGTGCTAAAACCAGAGCTAATTTTTAGGTGATAAAAGCAGAAGAGCTTTGGCTGCTCAAAATTGGTGGAAAAGAAGGAACCACTCCAGGAGCATATTTTGAGGGAAAATTGAACCTGTTACCTGAGTGTAAGAGCATTATATACAGTATCAGTTATGTACAGACCTGCCTTGCCATCCACAACCCTTTCAGAGGAAAGTTAACTAAAGCAGGGAGCCTCTGAGCCTGGCATCTGCTTCTGCCCCAAAGGGACCTTGCTGAGGACGTGGCTCCCACCCTGCTCTGCAGCGCGAGGCAGAGCTTGGCTGGGGTACCACCATAAATGCAAAAACTGCTTGAGGCCATACGTGGCTGTGAATGGTTCATGAAGCAGCTTGCCAGTGACAGGGCAGCCCCAAGCACAGCTGAGCCAGTCCTGCTCCCTGGGATGTGAAAGGCAAAAGGACTTTCCAGCAGCTGACAAGCAGATGGGGAACACACGGGGAATGGCCGGGTGTGAAGTGTGTGCCCAGGAGGGCAGGCTGGAAACCACCCACTGCTGCACTCCTGAGGTACATCTGGGCTGTATTCCCCTCTCCTGCATCACAGAATCCCAGAATCCCTGAGGTTGGAAAAGACCTCCAAGATCATCGAGTCAAGCTGTGCCCAACGCCCACCTTGTCCCCAGCCCAGAGCACTGAGTGCCACGTCCAGGCCTTCCCTGGACCCCTCCAGGGATGGGGACTCCAAACCTCCCTGAGCAGCCCCTTCCAGTGCCTGACCACCCTTTCCATGAAGAAATTCCTCCTGATGTCTTCCCGATGTCCTGGTGTTTGAAGGTGTTCAGATACCAAAGATCCAAACAGCCAAGTGCCCCCAGCACAGTCCAGAGCCCAGGATGTGTGTGGGTGACAGAGGGAGCAGGACCCAGCCTCGCCCATGCCCTGCCCTCCTGCTACATTTCACACCGAGAGGAGAGCAGAGCATTGAAGGTTATCACAGCCCAGGAAATCTCTCCCACTGCGCTGGAACCCAGAACTGCAGCGGCCAAGGGCTCCGCCCTGCTCAGCAAAACAACACAAACCCCGAAAAGCCTGACAGCTCAGGAGCACGACAGATTGATTAGCTGCAAAAATATGAGCAAGCCACCTAATTTCACTTTCCTCTATTTATAATACAGCAAAGCAAACCCAGGGTGGGCTGTGCCAAGCGTTGCCTCCCTTCGTGGGAGCGTCGCCCTGCCCGTGCCAGCCCCAAGGAGCTGCTGCCAGCCACAGTCCCGGGGAGCCCACAGAGACCCCAGAGCACCAGGAGCATCTGTGTCATGTCGCTGAACACGCCAAGCCAGGACCACACACCCCCAAGTCCCTGTTTTCCAAGCCAGATCCATTTTCCACCCCCTAAACCCTGCTGCCTGGCTCGGGGGACCTCCATCTGCCAGCGCACTCGCTGGGAAGCAGATTGCATTCTTTTTTAACTTTTTATTGGTGCAGAAAAAAAGCTGATATTTAACTTGATTTATTCCTGTAATATAGAGTATTTGTTTGGGAATGCTCCAGCATAAGAACTGGAGATATTCTGAACACAGAAAAAGCAAGTTTGTCAAACTCCCCCGAGGCTAACACGTTTGTGCTCCTGACCCTGGATAGCCGAGTGTGGAGAGAGCAAAATTCTGAGCAGTAAATCTGAGGTCCTGGTGCCAAAGGGTTAATAGAGACAGACAGAGGCTCACTAAAACACTGTGATTCTAGTCCAAGAGCTGGCCCTGCCAGTAGGGACTGGGAGGAGGGAGGCTGGCAGCAGGCAGCCAGGCACAGGAGCAGGTGCCAGCCCTGGAGAGGGAAGGACACGGTGCCAGCCTTGGAGAAGGATGGCGATACCATGGACACAACCAGCTGCCGGGCACACCAAGGGCTGGGAAGCTGCAAGGAGCTGGGCTGTTCTCCCTCTCCAGGCACCTCTGCCTGGCTCCTCCCGGACATCTGGCACCCCTGGCACTTCACAGGAGGCGGGCACAAAGGCGCGGCACCTGGGTGTCCCCGTGCCGGGATGCCGGAGCAGCAGGGATGCCTGGGGAATTGCAGGCACACGTGAGGGTGAGGCTGCATCTACCCGGAGAAACCAACGTGCTGTTTTAATTAGCGCTAATTAACATATTTATAACATTCTGTTCCAGGGAACAGTTTCTGTCACACATTCCCTTATATAAGCCAGAGCCGACTGAGGAGTTTGCTAATGTTTCTCGAATTTAAGGGAAGAAGGCGGTGGGGGACACGGCACAGCTACCGAGTCTCCAGATGCCAGGCACTGGGTTTGAAAGGGATGAGGTGTTGCCAGGGAGGGCAGAGGGGACATTTCTGTGTGAGAGCAGCAGGGACACAGGGCTTTCCTGCTGCCCAGGCTGCCAACCCACAGTGCCAGGGTATCACACCGAGTACCAGGGCTGATGCTCTGGCTGCTGGGGACCATCAGCACCTCCCCATCCCCTGTCTGCCACAAATGTTTCCATGGATCTTTTGGCTCTCCACCTCTGGAGAGGGAGCAAACACCTGTAGAGAAGCTGGGACCTCCCAAAGCTCCAATGCCAGCGGAAGGCTGGGGAAGGAAGGGTTGCTGCTGCTGTACCCCTGTGCTCAGGGCAGCATTCCTGTGCACCTTCCTCATCTCTGCTACCTGCCCAAGGAATGAGCCTGCAGGCAGAGCAATATTCCCTGCAATTCAGGCAATTCACTAATGAGAGTGGAGTTGGGCCTGCCATCACACCAGCAAATACTGCACCCACCTCCTGCAGAGCCCCAAGAGCCCCTGGAGCACTGGGATCCCCAATGGAAATCCAGAGAGTTGGCAAGACTCCAAGAAAAATGAAGGCTCCAAGTCACATAATTACCAGAAGAATGAAATTCTGTTACTGCTCGTAAGCGGTCTGGGAAGTTAATTAAAATGTTTCCATATATTTGTAATTATTAGAGAAGAAAACAAACCCAACCAAATAAAAAAGAGCTCTAAAGACACAGCTCATCCCCTGCTTCCCTAAAGGATGGATTTTGTGATGGTCTCATCAGACATCTCTGGTGTTCCCTGCTGTGACACAGGGGGAGCCAAGCTGGGCTCCCAGCACCGTGACACCAGTGCTCCCAGTCAGAGTATGGACAGGTCACACTGGAGCAGCCACACGGCCACAGGAAACATGTCCAGTGCAGAGTGCTGAGGTGATACCTCACCTTCCCAAAGCTTCCTTTTCCCAGCACCATCAGGAAGTTGAAATCCGAAAGCTTCATCCGATCCCGGCTGCCATTGTTGTCGAATTTGGAAATGGCATTTCTTGTCTTCTCATCCGCAGCCTTGGACCCGGTTCCGATCTTGGCTCTCTGCAGCGGTGGAGATGGGGCAGGGAGGAAGAGAAAACATTACTGAAAACAGCAGGGAGAATGGGCATTATAAACCCAGTGGGTGCTTCCGAAATCCCACCTCAACAGCTCTTTCCCAGCTCAGAAACCATCCTGAGCTTTGGGAGCCTTTTCCACAGGGGTGATGGGCACAGCACCAAGACAGGCACTGCAAAAGTTACCAGCCCTGCCACGGGGCACTGCTCAGCTGCTTCCCAATTAACCTGTGCCAGAGCAACTGGGAATCACCTCTGCCTGTGGTCACCCCTCTCCCCGAGCCAGGGGGACACAGCAGGCTGCCATGCTACCCTACACCATGTCCAGGTCATCCAAAGCATAGGAAAGAGGCCTAAATAAACTCTTTTTGGGCAAAAACTGGCTTCTGTCTCTTAGCTCACCAGAAAAAAGAGGCGAATATAAATATATTATGGTAAAACATGGGACTTTTTATCCTGCTCCACATCCCTTACTGCCCTATGAGTCCCTTCTATTTGAGATATTCTGTGATTGTACCTGATCAGTGAGGGAATCGCAGTCCTGTGCTACCTCAGGTTGAACAGAGGTAGCCACGAATCCATTTGGAACAGTCCAGAACAGACAGCCCCCCAAAGAGACAGACTGCCCCCTTGCACCCCCAGACAGACAGACAATCCCCTCCTGTCCCCCAGCCATCACAGCTGCTCACTGAGGACCCTCACAAAGATCCCCATTTTTAAACACCAGACCCCAGCAGTGGCCCGGTACCTCCTCCCCAGGCCAGGGGCTGTGATGTGCTGATCCTCCTCCTGTAAAAGTTCTCTCACCATTTATTCCCTTTTAATTTATAGAAATGTGTGGCAGTGTGAGGCCTGTGCCGAGCTCAGCCTAGCATGAAATTCCATTAACCCGATCCCGGCGGTTCAATTTGGCTGCTGCTGGCAGCCCCTCCAGATAGCACCTCCCGGGGAATCTCAAGCCTTTGCTGCTGCTAATTGGTTCTCACAAGGTTCTCCAGGCTGCAGATTTCCCCTCTCAAGGTCACCTGCAGCACCTCTGAGCATCTGAAAAGCTCCTGCTCTGAAAACCTAAGGAATGGTCTCCAGGATTGTCACACCATTGGTGTGACCACGGCTCTGCTCCGGGAAGAGGCTGGAGCCCAAGGATGGGACCTGCTGCTGCCAGTGCAGGCACACACACCACACATCCTGTCCTGCTTCCCGATGGGAAAACCTTCACATGGTGCTGGGATGTGGTGCTGGGATGTGGGGCTGGGATGTGGTGTTGAGATGTGGTGTTGGGATGTGACACTGGGATGTGATGCTTGGATCCATGCTGGGATTTTGTCTTGGACACTCCGTGCCCAGCCCAGGACGTGCCCGCTGTGACACGGCTGTGGGAGCACAGCAGGAAAGGGGCTTTGTACCCATGTGGCTCCGTGTCACCCAACCTGGCCCCGTGTCCTCCCAGCCAGGCTCCAGCACATTCCAGGCTCCAGCACACTCCACTCCTCACTCCCAATGCCAGCACGAGCCACGGCCCAGCTGAAAGGGGATTCCTGCCTGTGACACCGACTCCCTCGCAAGGGAGGAGTGGGGAACACACAGAGAGGGTGTGCTCTGGCACCTCTGGACAATGTGCTTTCTGATCTGTAGACAACTCATCATCTGACTCTCCAGACCATTTTAACACCACTGGAACATAATGAAATATAATAAAAGACAGTTGTTTGTTCTTTGTAGAGCCAAAAGCCATTGGCTGTAGTCAACTGTTGCATTAGGACTGTCTTTTCTTGGATATTCAGGAAACTTGTGTATAAATAAGACAAAAAAGGAAGGAGAACAGGAGCTAACTCTCCGGTCTCTGCTACAATTACGGAGTTCATGCTGAGAACCATAAGGGCAACTCTTTTATTTCTGTATGGCTCATTGCATGTGAGCCTCTAGACTTCCCAGGGTTCTGTGGAGACTTCAGCTACACTGAAAAATGGCAAAGATCTGCTAACTCAGCAATGTCTGGATCAATCATTCAGCAAGAACTTCCATGGCTTATTAAGTAGTAAATAGACATTTCTCCTTGGAGCCTCTTTGGGGAGTTGGACCTTGCTCCACGTTCCCTGTACTGCCAGGGAAGGAGCTGGCAGGGAAAGTCCCGTGCCAAGGGCACAGCAGGCAGGAAGTGAGGAAACCCCCTGAGCCCAAGAAAAATCAATTCACCTCAAATTTCTGCCTCAGTTCCTCGTTTCCTTCTTCTCCCTCGGGAGGCACGGGGACGTTGAAATACTCGCCCTCCTCCTGGCTGAGCAGCTTGAACCTGGAGGGACAGAGGGAACGCGCGGTCAGGGTGGCAGGTGGGGCTGCAGGGAGGCAGGACCTCACCTCTGCTCCAGCACAGCTCTGCCTCTGCCGTACCAGCACCCAGGGGACCCTTCCCCAAGTCAGAAGAATCCCCAAAGCATCCTCCTCAGCAAGCCCCAGACCCTCAGAGGGTGGAGGGATGTTTCTGGGGCCCTCACTGTCCTGGGGACACCCACAGCCCAGGGAGCGCATCCACTGCCTGCTGTGGTGGGCACACAGAGCACTGGTGTCGCCTCCAAACCAACCCTGACCCCAAACCCCACAGACAAACACGGGTTTCTCGTGACAGCCACGGGCATGGGCGTGGGCAAAGCCCCTCTCCATCAGCTGCCCCACGAGGACAGCATGTGCAACGTGCCAGTGCCAGGCTGGCGCTGCCAAGCTGAGCACACAGACAGGATGCTCCTCCAAAGGAGGAGAAAAGCTTAAGCAGCAATTATCAGAAATCATGGAAATGCCACTCAGATCCCAGGCGCTTCCCCCTGCGGGGGCACAGCCCGGCTCCCGCAGCGGAGGCTCCGCATTCTGGATGGATCTTGGCCGGGTGTTATCCCAGAGGCTGCTCCAGGAACAAAGCCCTGTCTGCACAACACTGGGACAGGCTCTGCCTTTGAGCTTGTTTTCTCCATTAACTGCACTTGTTTAGATATGAAATATAGATCAGAGCTCCTTCTCCTTCAGTTTACTCCAGCCAGCACTGTGACAAGGAAAATTACTTAGATCTCCACTTACATGATTTTTAAAAGGCTGGAAACGCTCAGGCTTTGGGCTGTGTCAGGAGCCGGCAGCGCGTGGCACACACGCACCCTCACAGGTGACTGGGAATTCGTGGGGCAGGGACAGCTTCCTGCTGTTTTCCAGAGGAGGAGCCGTGTCCCCATCAGGGTCTGGCTGGTGCTGAGCGAGGCTGAGCCCTGGCAGTGCCTCTGTGCCACTCACTGTGCCCACCTCAGCGGGGACGGGACGGGGCTGGAAAGAAGTGGGAGCACCTGCAGCTCTGCCCACCAGTGGCACGGTGTGGGCACCCAACCCACCTAACTCCTCCTCCTCTCCGTTCTCCGCTCTCAGGGAGACATGTCCAGCTTTCATGGGAGAAAAAACATTCTGGGGTATTCACTCAGCTTGTGAATGCAGCTTAATTACATGCAGGGTTCGGTTTCCAAAAGCCATTTAATATCTCTTTTCAATTATTACACTCGCCATGGACAGGTAACACAGCTCTCAGGCACCAGTGCCTGGGAAAAACCAGAGAAATAAGGCACCGTGTGTCCTGCTGGGGGAGATAAAATGGAAGCAGAGAGACTCATCCAGGGGTGTTCCAGACCCGTGGCATTCACAGCTCGGTGCTAACAAGGGCCTGTAATTACACGTTGTAGTTCCCCCTTGTTCTGAGCAGTGCCCTCCACAGCCCACGAGCTCCAGCCAGGAGTCACAGCTCGAGGGGTCCCCCCAGCCACCCCCTCGCAGCCCTGCTCTCCCACATGCCTGAGGGAGCCATGGTCTCTCTCCAGTTCAGAAACTGAGGGAATCCAAGCAGAAAATGCTGGAAAATGCCTGTTTGGCAGATGCTGGCAGGCGGTGCCGGCTCCTCCCCAAGTCCCCGCAGCGAGAGCCCGCAGGAGCACCAGCCCTTCAGGCAGAGAGAGCAGCCCTGGGTACCTGAGTGTGCCCCTGGGAAGGAAAAGCCCCTGAGACACCCAGCCCGAGGAAATGGAGGAGGTCACACAAAGCCAGTCCATGCTGGGCACTCAGACACTGCCCTGGCACCCCTGGGCACCCTGTAGACACCTCCCCATGGCACCAGGGACCCTCAGCAGCCCCAGAGGTAGAGCAGGTGGCTGGAGCAGAAGGAAGGTCCGAGAGGCTGCCACACCTCCCACCTACAAACGCCCTGAGCTGCTTTGTGCTCACAGTGTTAAACAATCACATCTCACCATCCATCCACTCCCGACTTCTGCAGCTCAGAGATCCCAAAGGACAAGGAGCCCATGAAATCATTCCGGCTGGTCAGGTCCCAGTCCCAGATCTCCACAGACAACCGCCTGTCTTTGTCCGCCTCCTTCAGTTGGCTGGAAGAGAGGAAGAGAAAAGGGATGGGTTTATCCTGGCAGCTGCTCCCACACCACTGTGTCCCCCCATGCTCCACAAGAACACAGACACAAAGTGAAGGGATGGCCCTCAATTCCTCTTGAGGTCTCCAATATTTAATTTCCCAGGCAGATCTGATTCACATGGAGAGCACAGGGTTCCTGCCCTGACACACTTGGCTTTGAGCAGGGTCAGGGCAGAGGTCTGAGTGCTTCTGTGTCACTTACAGAACAAAAAGAATAATTTCTCAGCTGAATCAGCCCAATGCTTCTGAATAATTAAATCAGAGCAAATAAAATCACATTAATTCTTGGTGGTGAGAAAATTCACTTTACAAATTCAAACATTTTCCTTGTACTTACAATTTAAATGTCTCATTCCACTCAGGATTCAGGGAGCACTTGATAGTTTTGGTCTTCTGTTTGCTTTCATTTTTGGGGTCAGGGATTAGTTTAAGCTTCACGTAGGGATCTGACAAGCCATTAGGGTCCATAGGAACTAGGTTTTTAGCATCTCTTACTGGGAAGAGAAAAAGGATTAAATTCAGTATTCCAGCTATAAAAATACCCAACAACTGACAACTTCCCTGTGTGCCAAGAGTAAGTGTGAAAATAGTGATTAAAAGCAGAATTAAACTGGATCTGTGCAGACATGGGCATTACATGAGGAACGACATAATTAACACCGAGCAAATGCAGCTCTCGTGGATGGGGGAGGCTGCAGGGTCGACTCAGGAGATTATTTTTACTTCTGACAGGATGATTGTTGTTTGCTCTCAGTTTTAAGCAGTTTAAAGCTGATTTGTTTCCTCTTGCCCCTTGGGAAGCAGAATTGCACTGACTTGTGGGGGCCTGGGGATGGAGCCTTCCCTGTGGAGTGGGAACAGCGATGCGACGGCAACGGGGTGGGAGCAGGCACCCAAGGGCACCGCAGCCAGCACAGAGCTCCCCCTGGGCCCCTCGGGCTCAGCTGTGGCCCCGGGGGACTGGGGGATGCCCACAGGGCACCATCACTTGCCCTGGGCACTGGGGGATGCCCACAGGGCACCATCACTTGCCCCTGGGCAGCATCGCCCGGCTCAGGGCTGCAGCATCTCCTGTCTCCTCCGGGAAGCAGGAGCAGAGTGGGAAGAGCAAACCTGAGGTGACTCAGCTGCTTGTAATTGGATTGCAGCTTGGACAAATTAAATACAGCCAGGCTGAGCTGAGTCTCTTTCCCCAGATTAAGTCCAAAAGGGTCTGTTTGCCAGGAGAAGGATCTTATCTTCCCCCCAGCCTGAGCAGAGATATCAGAGATGGGAAGTCCGATGGGTCAGGACGGAGCCGAGCCATAACCTGGTGAAAAACAGTTTGCAAAGAAGCCCAGAGCAGAACCCCCTCCCCAGGTCTCCACAAAGCCCAGGGATCAGGCACAGAGGGTTCTGCCATGTCGGGAACAGCCTGAAACCCCAGCAGGTCCCACCAGCAGCTCTGCTGTGAGGCTCACGGGGAGCCCAGCTTCACCCCCTAATCCCAAGCAGAGGAGGAAGAGAAGGAGGAGGAGGAGGAGGAGGAGGAGGAAAGGGCTCCAGCTGCGTGTGCAGCACCACAGGACATCAGAAGGTACTTTCAGAGTCAGAAGAGTAAAACCAATTGCCCCGTTCTCAGCTCACCAGTAAGGAATTTCTGATGAAGCTGGGAACTAGAGAGTTCTGAAAAGCAAATAAATGCCCCAAAATCTGCCATCTATTGTTCTCCTCACGAAGCACTGCCCAATTTCCAGCTCCATGGAATCAAACTCGCAGCCAAAATTCAACTCTGCATTTATAAACGAGCTCATTTATCAAACGTGACAGCCCTGACAGCAGCTTGTGAGACAGGGAGAGGTGTGAGCCTGCCGGGAGCCGCCGGCTGCCCCATCCATCCTGCAGCTTGTGCTGCTCACACCCCTGGGAGGTGCGGCTGCCGCAGCCACCGCCACCTCCTGCCCCTCTGGCAGCGGGGACGGAGTGACTTCATCCCCGACAGCGGCACAAGTGACCTCGCCGGGGATGCTGTCACAGAATCACCGAAGCCTCGAATGGTTTCGGTTGGAAGGGACTTTAAGGCCCATCCAGTCCCACCGCTCTGGGGCTCTCTGTGCGCCCACGGCGCGGGGAGCTGCTCCCAGTGCCCTGCTGAACCGGGGCCTCTCCACACACTCCCCCTGAGCTCTTACTGCCTTTTATTACCTTCCTGGCTTTAAAATGATCGCGAAAACGTGTTTTCAGTGCCCCTGCCCAAGTGCAGGGTGGGAGCCTCAGGGAAGGGAGGACAGCCCACTGCCAGGACCGGGCACTGACCGGCAGCACCGGGGCAGGGGAGTGGGATGGTCCTGCGGGTGAGCTCACCCTTCACCTGCCCCAGGGCCAGCAGAAACACCCAAGGACCCCCCATGTGAGCAGCAGAACGAGCCCACGGGAGGGAAGAGGCCGTTGGCCCAGGGCTCTCATAGGAGCAGTGTCCCCTCCCTGGGAGGAGACCCAGAATGATGTCACACGGGATCGGCTCCGACTGTTCGGTCCCGACAGCCGACACAGCGTCATCTGGAGACTAATGAACAGCCCTCTGTTGTTTATCAGGACGCCCTTCGCTTCTTTAAGGAACAGGAGAAGTCGTTCCTGGCCCTCGCAGTTAATCAGTTTATGCCCTGAAGCATGAGATTTGATTACCTCATGTTATTATCTCAGCGTGCAGACCTCAAAATTTCATTAATGGGAATAATTTTATCTATTCATTTAAAAAACCCAAAATGCTTCTGCTTGACCTTAAGAAACTTCCAGACTTTTCAAGCAGATATCAACAATTAAGTGAAGGAAAAATAAAAACCTGGAGCGGCGCAGCAGCGATACCTCACGGCAGGGGAGATGTGCTCCTCGCCAACATTTATGGCATTTATTTGACAGTTAAATTTGATGTAAAATAGTTTTACATCTCTCATATCCTGACAGTTTTGTGCATCATTAAGAAGTAGTAACATCATTATTAATAGTGATGAGTAAGAATATTATGATCCCATTTAGAGCAAGTCCTAAATCACTCTGGGTACCAAGTCTGGCCAAGGAGATGCCACTGTGGGCTCAGGCCATGGTCAGGACGAGGCGTTGGTAAGTCCTGGACATCTCTGCACTGGAGGGTTTAGGGGGGCAGTGCCGGCAGTGCCCTCCTGCTTCACACAATTCCCGTGGCAGTGGGACACTGCTCCATGGCCAGGGGAAGGAGATGTCACCCACTCTGCCTGCAGGGCTGGGGCAGGCACAGCTGGATGAATGATATTTTAATAATTTATTCTGCAGGATTTGCAATAGCTTCTCAATAACAGTTCAGACAACATCCCTGAATTACTCCAGCAGCCGTAACTGCGGAACAGGCTTGGGAAGAGACACCCACATCCCCAGTGGGAAACGGGGGAAGCAGCATCAGTCTACCACAGACCCAAAGCAGGAGGGAGCGTGGAGATCATGGCCAGGACCTCACTGTGGCTGTGAGAGCAGGGCAAGGCCCTTTCTCCAGCTCCCAGGGTTTCAAGGACAGGCAAGATTAATACACTGGATAAACAAATGCTGGATTACAGAAAGTGATTACCTAAACATGCCACACGGGGTTCACTTGATGTGGAACTAAAAAAAAGCCTACAACAAACCCACTCCTACCCTACTCTCCAGGCAGCTCCCATGGGCTGTCACATCCTGCCCCTCCTCTCTGAGCACACAGGACCACGGAGCGTGTTCAGTGCAGGAAGTTCTGCTTCCCACTGCCCTCCAAAGGAAAAGGCACTGGCACAGGTTGCCCAGGGAAACTGTGGCTGTCACATCCCTGGAAGGGTTCAAGGGCTTGGAGCAAACTGGTCTAATGAAGGTGTCCCTGCACATGGCAAGGGCTTGGAGCTGGATGATCTTTAAAACAAACCACTGCAGCATTTTATGTATCTATGAAAAATCCTTCCAAAGCCTGGCTCGCTGCAAGGTCACAGCTCCACGCCCTGCTCCCAGCCCATCACCTCTCCTGGCCCTCGATTCCACAGCTCTTGGATGGGATTTTGGAGAGGGGGGGTTCTCAGGCTGACCTGCAGCACTCGTCTTCCCCCCTGCAGCAGCACCAACATCCCTGGCCAGGAGCAGCCCCATCCCAGCCAGCGCCTGGCACTCAGATTAACACCCTCATGAGTTAAAACATTTAATTAATGCTCTGATAAGAATATATTTGCACATGCTCATACAATGGAAAAGGCACAGGACTCATTACGGCTGCATCTGTCTGGGCCGGTGATTATTAATTAACGTGCTTCCAGCTCGTTTATCTAATCACAGCATAATTGGTTTCAGTTTTGGTCACTGTTTTCCCTCATCAGGTGGGTAAATAGGGAAGCTCCGGTCCCGGCAGGCGCTGCCAGGAGCACCAGGGGGCTCAGCTGGCACCACGGGCCCAGGGCTGCCAGGGGGGCTCGGCTGTGCCGGAACCACCGGGAACATCGGGAACATCAGCATGTGGCCAACACTCCCCAGGGAGCAGAGGGAATCCGAGCTGGTCCTGTCAGACAGCCCTGGAGGGAGCACAGGGCACCTCTGCTCCACACACACACTCGGGCAAAGGCCACACTGAGGATTCTCCAGTGTCCACCCACCCCCCAACCCCACAGCACAAACCCTTCAGTTCTCCTGCCTCTTAATCCCTTTTAAACTTTGTACCTTTTGGACCTTGTCCCTTGACCCCACCGCTCCCCTGAGAGGAGGGATGCAGGCGCAGGGGGATGCTCTGACACACGCCGGACACAGCTCCCACCGGAACACGGTGGGAAGAGCTGGCTCTGGAGAGCAGCGCCATGGCTTTAATGGACTCCCAGCCTTCACATCCTCCCAACCCTCCCTTTCCCAGACTCAAATATTCATGTCCCTTAATACGACAGGCTCAGCATAATCTGCCCTGGGAAGCTTTGCCGTTGCAGAAGCAGAAGTGTGCAGTGCCTTGATGCCAGGTTAATTTGCTGCGATTTCCTACTTTGTTCTGCAGCCTCTTCCCACTAATAAGACACTTGATCAAAGCCCAGAGCAGGACACGGACTGTGAACGTGAATTTGCTCCTGTCCCACACCAGCCAGACAATGCCCTGCCTGCTGCACCTCTACCCCCTGCACCAGGGGCTCAGAGACACATCCCACATCCTAAATACTGGGAAGGGATTCTTGCCTGGGAGGGTGGGGAGGCCCTGGCACAGGGTGCCCAGAGAAGCTGTGGCTGCTCCTGGATCCCTGGAAGTGTCTAAGGCCGGGCTGGACAGGGCTTGGAGCAACCTGGGATAGCCAAAAGTGTCTCTGCCCATGAGCTTCAGAGATGAATGTTAAGGTCCCTTTCCAATCCAAACCATTCCAGGATTCAATGATTCTACGAAAATCTGTGCTTTCCATGGGGAGGGAAAGATTTGCTTTACAAAGAAAAGGAAAAAAAAATCAGAGTAACAGAAAAGCAAAGCACAGAGCTGAAGAGCATACAGCAAATCCCAGTTCCATTTGTCAGCTCCAAGAGGAAAATCAAAGCGGAGTTGGCCGTGCCCGTGCTGCCGCCTGCAGGCACCGGCCCAGCCCTGCCCGCTCCTCCTGCGCCGGGCACCTTCCAACGTCACAGCTGGGATGCTCTGGCCACGGGAAAGCTTCCGAAATTCCTGGGCAAGGGTCCCCCCAGCTGGTGAGACAGCGAGGAGATCTCCCGCATCACCAGCAGCCCCGTTTTCCCGAGCAGCAGGACCAAAGGTGGGCTCGCCACCTCCCAACCCCCCCTCCACCCACGCCGCGCTGCCCCTCCCGTCCTCGACAGAAAACCACCCACTGCCCGCCCCACGCTGGAATTCCTGCAGAGAATGTGTAAAGGGCATTTCCCACCGGCAATCTGCTCGCAGGCAGCCTGGCTCTGCCCCCGCCCGGGCACGGCCGCCGCTCTTCAGTCGTGTCCCGTTGTGCCCCCCCCAGCGCAGCCAAGGCAGCTCCTGCAGGAATTGTTTGGGTTGGGGAATTCCTCTAAGGTCATCCAGTCCAGCTGCTGCTCCAGCACTGCCAAGGCCACCACTGACCCATGTCCCCAAGTGCCACATCCACACAGCTTTTAAATCCCTCCAGGGATGGGGACTCCACCCCTGCCCTGGGCAGCTGTACCAGGGCTGGGCAGCATTTCCATGAAGGAATTTTCCCAATATCCAACCTGAGCCTCCCCTGGCCCAGCCTGAGGCCGTTCCCTCTCCTCCTGTCCCTGTTCCCTGGGAGCAGAGCCCGACCCCCCCGGCTGCCCCCTCCTGTCAGGGAGTTGTGCAGAGCCACAAGGGCCCCCCTGAGCCTCCTTTTCTCCAGGCTGAGCCCCTTTCCCAGCTCCCTCAGCCACTCCTGGGGCTCCAGCCCCTTCCCCAGCTCTGATCCCTTCCCTGGACACGCTCCAGCCCCTCAGTGTCCTCCTTGTTGTGAGGGGCCCAGAGCTGCCCCAGGATTCCAGGTGGTCCCTCGGCAGTGCCAGCACAGGACCAGGCGGCTCCATCCCCCAAGGGCTGGGGGCCCACTTGTGCTTTGAGGCCCATCTGGGCTCCCCAGTGCCCAGCTCTCCTCTCCCAAAGCACTCCCACTCCTCCACCAGCTCCATGGCAGAGCTGGAGAGCTCAGCACGCTTCCCTTCCTTTCTGGAAAAGCCAACAGCTGACACGTTTTCACCAACACCTCCATAAAGGGCCAGAAATAAAACAGCTTTTCAAACCCAGCTGAAGAAATGAAAATCCAGCTGCACAGAACGGGGCCAGGGAGCTCCTCCCCTGCCTCCTGAGCGGTGGGAACACAGTGCCAGCAGCAGGGTGAGCTCTGCACCCCGCTGGCACCTGATGGACGCTGGGTGGAATCATAGCATCATTAAGGTTGGAAAAGACCTCCAAGATCACCAAGTCCAACCTTCAGGAAGGTGCCTGGGAAGCAGGACTTCTGAAAACATAGTTCTGCCTGGTTCACTGAGGCTCTCCTTTAAGGACAGATAAAACAAACAAAAAATTATAAAATCCTCCTCAACTTTTTTCAATTTTTCATGAACATTTTCAACAGCTTGGGTTATTTTCTTGAGAACACTCCCGATGGCTCTCCCCAGGGGACAAGCACCCATCAGAGTGGTGAGGAGCACCATGGGATCCCACAGAGCCACCCCACAGAAACAACCCCTGGGGAACTCACGGCTTCTCCGGCTGTGCCAGGATGTGGGAAAGCAGACTGCTGTGGGGAGAGCCAGGCAAGGGTGGGGGGATGATGGAGAAGGATCCGGTGTTGCCATGGGTGTCCCAGCCTGGGCTCCCTGGCAGCGTGGGCACAGGGGGCACTTCACACCCCTGGCTTTGACTCATCTGGGAATAACCGCGCCAGCTCGGCTGCCCCTGCGGAGCCTGGAGCTGCCTGGTCACCCCGTGTGGGCAGAAACCTCCTTTCCAACACAGCCTGCACCAGACAAACCCCACAGGGACTGGCACTGCCGTGCCCACAGAGAGTAATCCCTGCAGCCCACTCTGCTGGCACTGCTCCACGAGACACCGGCCCCCAGAGCCACACCTTGGGCTGGTGTCCCCGTGCTGGGGACAAGAGGCTTCACAAGAACATGGCTTAATGTTTTGTGAGGTGCTTCTGGGTCATGGGGGAAGCATTATCTTCTGGGAACTCAGAATCCATGTGGCAAAAGCCTCTAGAGATAGGATAATCCTGTTCCCTGCCACAAACCACACCCTTCCCAGGGTCCTGCAGATGCTGAAATTTTAGATCATTCAAAAACCTCTTTGAAAAGTCTGTGACTGGAAGTGCCATCACTACATGGAGCCCTGGAGCCCCAGCCAGGCTTTGCCAGAGGGCTGGAGTGTGCCTGGAGAGGGCTCAAAGCCTTGTCCCACCCTGCTGGGGCTCGTGGGCACTGCCAGCAAGCACTGCACGCCCCGGAGCCCTGGCACACACGTACCTACGACAGTGAGCACGTCCTTGTCGATGTCCGCCCGGATGTAGATGCGGCCCCGGCGCTCCGTGTGGTCCGTCCCGCACAGGCTGGGCACGTTCATGACGCAGCGCTTGTGCACGTTCATCATGCAGGCTGGGGGACAGAGGGGACACTCAGCACCCCGTCACCGCTCCCAGGGCTGGGACCAGGGGATGGGGACAACCTGTTCTCCTTTTAAACCGGGATGTTGTGAGGGACTCTGGGATAAACACACCGCAAATGGGCCTTCCAAGGCAGCTGGAGACTCGGCAGAGCCCGGGCACAGGGACCTGCTGCCAGCAGCTCTGGGTCCTGCCTGAGACACCCCAGGGCCTGGGGCCTCGCCAAAGGACTTGGGCTTTTCTGACTCATTAAACTCCTCTTCCATCACCCCCAGGGTGCGATGCCGGGTGCTCAGCTGGACCCACCAGGAGCCAAAAAGGGGCATTAAAAATTTCCTGTGTATCTGTACACACATAGAGAGCTGTAAAGATCTATCTATATATAAAGATACATATATAGGTATTTACATTTTAAAGCAATTCACTTCCCCTTGGCAAGATTCCCAAGGTTCTAAGGAATATGCTGTTCCCACGACAGCCAAGCTTCCCTCTCTCTGAGCAAGGAGCAGCCAAGCTCGCTGCTCCTGCCGCCAGCGCCGGCACATGCTGCATGTCCCGGTCCCCTTAAATAGGAACATAAGGATTAACTTGGAAAATTACTGATTCCATCCATTCCCTCTGCTTCCACCCCCCGTTTTCTCCTCCCTGCGCAGCAATTCCCCCGCTGGCAGCGCCGGGAGAGGCGGCGGCGGCACCGCGTGGCCACGGCCACAGGGTGTCACTCGGAGCCAGCGATGCTGCAGGGATGCTGCGCGGGGAGTGGGGGATGCAGGGGAGGATGTGGAGGGCGGGTTCCGCAAGGACGCTGCAGGGGATGCTGCTGCGGGGGTGCTTCTGGAGGGGTTTTTGGGGGGATGCTGCTGCAGGGGGGGACACAGAGGCGATGCTGCTGCAGTGGGGGCTGTGGGGATGCTGTGGGAAGGGATGTGGGGGGACGCTGCTGCAGAGGGATGCAGGGAGGTTCCCCCCCAACCCAACACCTTTCCCTCCCCTCTCCCCGCAGCAGCCCCGTGGGCTCCCCACACCGGGTGAGAAGGTGCCCACTCGTGCCCCTGGGGCACTCAGAGCCTGCAGCCCCACACCGCTGGCACAGGGCACAGGCTCTTGGCTGCAGCCCAGCACCTTGGGCTGCCTGAGCCCCCGGTGCTGCGGCCAGAGCCACCATCCTCACTTACTGTCACATTTCATCCCCTGGTGAATGAGCCCGTACAGCAACGACCCGCAGTGGTCACAGAAGGTGGGGCTGGAGTACGTGTGGATTTTAAATTTGTGTTTGCTCCGCGGATCCTGGGAGGAAAATAAAGGACAAAGATTATAAACTTGCATCAAATGTTGGCAAGGCACCCCTGCTATTCCCATTCCAAGTGCCAGCTGGCTCCAGAGGTGCTGCTAATGGACTTCAGTCAACTGCCACTGACTCGTGGGGACCTTCTCCAGCAATCACCAGCATCCAGCTTTGTTCCTCTTTATATGTGTTGCCATAACAATGAAAAAGCAATGCACTGGCTTGGCTGGGGATTGTTTTTCAGTAACTCAGTCTTAGCATGGAAATCACCAGGTGAAATTGGTAGGTAGGAACCAACAGAAGGGCTGGACACTGCCCAGCTTCCACGCAGAGCAGGAAAACCACCCATAATTCCGTCTATATTAAGCCTGCCCAGGAAACATCTCTGTTCTCTGGTGCCAGCCCTCCCCTCACACTCCCAGGGATTCAAGCTGCTTAGGGGATATTTTAATATTTTGAGCTTTCTTAAAAGCAAGGGCAGATTTTTGCTCAGCAGCAGAGGGTGCAGACCCAGCAGAGCCCAGTTTATCCTTTTATCCCTTGTGCAGGCACTGGGCAAACTCCTGGGTTCCAGCAAGGGTCAGCAGGAGTCAGAGCCAAACAAACCCAAATTATGGAATCCCAGAATGGTTTGGGTTGGGAGAGACCTTAAAACTCATCCAGTCCCACCCCTGCCATGGGCAGGGACACTTTCCACTATCCCAGGGTGCTCCAAGCCCCAATGTCCTTGGACACTGCCAGGGATCCAGGGGTAGCCACAGCTTCTCTGGGCACCCTGTGCCAGTGAAAACTTCCAGAAGAAACAGCTTCTCAACAGGGAGATAGAACCAAGCACTGGAACAAAGCACTGGCAGAGCAAAGGTTTGGCATTTCTTGGTACCTTCCATGCAAGAGAGGACAATTCTGGGAGCTCAGGGGAGCCTGGAGCAGTGGGGCTGTGCAGAGGAGGCTGCGGGGGCTCCACACCCCCGGGAGCAGCACAGGCAAGGGGGAAGGTTCCAGCACGGAGCAGCTTGATTTCATCTCAGGTTAATTGTTAAGGGTTAGGGATGAGGCTCAGCTCCCGGCTCCGTCATTTGAGCTGAGCAGCTTTCTAATGGCCTGGAAAGCTGCCCGGGCATTAGCAAAGACACCTTTTCAAGGCACTGCGAGCGGAGTAAATAAATAAAGAGTGGAATCAGAAGCGAGCTATAACATCGCTGCCAATACGTTCCATCCCCCTGAAATTAATTTCCCAGCACTGTTGCATTGGAGCTTCCAGCTGCATTAATCACCAATATTCTGCTTTATTGCTCAGCACCACAGATAACCCCAGTGGCACCCAGGAGGGGGAAAACCAAGAGAGCTTCCTTTAACTCGGTCTGTGCAGTGCCAGGGATCAGGTACAGGCTTCAGCCAAGGCACTGAAACTGGAAATATCTCACATTTTACCCCAAGGAAACGGCTTCCAGACACAGCTCCTAGCGTGGCTCCAGCTGGCAGCAATGGCACAGGAAGGCTGAGGGGACAAGGGGGACAATCAACCTGTCTTCTGGACACCCTGAGAAGCCAGTTCTGTCAATGACTCTGGAGGTCTGAAAGCCTTTTGCATTCCTCAGACATGTAAGAGAAACTCAAGCCTGGATTTTAGGCTAGAACAGGAGGTGGGGGGAGTTTCCCCCCACGCGACTTGGGGCAGGCAGCCAAGAGGCAGCCGGGGCTCAACCTTGAGATGGTCTGGAAGGTTCCAGACCAAACCAGGCTGAGATTCTGATTCTCTTTCCAGTGTTCCTGGAGAGAGGAGGTCTCTGGCTGCCCAGTCCTGCATCCTGCAGAGCCCCCGGGCACAGCACCTGCACTCCCCTGCATCAGTCACCGAGACAAGGGCAGGGGGCCCAGGGGCAGTGCTGGAAGAGGCCACGTGGCAGCGCAGGACACGGAGGGACCCAAATGCTGCACTGCTGCCTTCCCTTCCACAAACAGACATTCCTGTTTAGGCAAGTCAAAGCTTCAGTCATTCATAAAAAACATAAGCTCTATGCAAAAGGAGACGGTTCCCACTTCATGCGAAGGATGTCGAATTCCCACTGGAACACAGAGTTCGAGAAGCTGGAGCTGGAAAAGCAAAGTGTCAGAGCAGGCTGGGTTCCCCAAACCAGCACTCCCTGCCCAGAGAGGGGTTCACCTTCTGCTTCCACCCCCTGGTCTGGAGAGACCCACACCCAGAGGGGCAGAGCCTTGAGGCTGAGAGGGGGATGGAGCAGCCAGGCGTGGAGAGGAAGAGCTGCTGGGCTGTGGCGGAGAGGGGCTCATGTCACCTTGACCAGCGCCTTAGAAAGTGCCAGAAACTGGCAATTCTGGGGATCATTTTTGAGCAAGGCTGAAGTGGCTGTACAAAGAGACTATTTTTGTACCACGGAGACAGGACTGACGAGAACACTGCGTATGCAGATGCTGAGACTTAAAACAAGAATGGTTAAGAAGTTTGCCAAGAAAAGAAAAGGCTCTTCTCCTCCCCCAGCAGCGCTGAGCCAGCCTGAAGAACGGGGCAGGAACAGTTCTCTTTGGAGCAGAGCTGGAAAATGCCATGGGGGGAGTCAGTGCATGGCCAGGCTTTGCCCTTTCCTTCCCAGCCAGTGCTGCCACAGAGCCAGCAGCGAGGGAGGCAAGCCTGCAGCAGGGAGTCGCGGTGGGAGCCAGGGAAGGCGAGGAGCTGCTGTGGCTTTGAGCTGGTGCCCTGCAGGCACCGACCCAGCACAGGTGGCAGAACCCAGCTGACTTCTGCTTCCCAGTTCAACAGCAGGTTTCTGGTCTGAAACCAGCCGGTGCAATATCCCATCCCTGACTAATTGCATTTGAAGTTTCTCCTGTTTTCTTGTGTAAATAAGAAAAAAATTCCTCCCTGTGAGGCTGTTGAGGCCCTGGCACACGTGCCCAGAGAAGCTGTGGCTGCCCCATCCCTGGGAGTTGGAGCAACCTGGGATAGTAGAAGCTGTCCCTGCCACCAGTGTCCCGGAGCACTGGGACTCCACATCCCCTGCAGCAGAGCCTCGGGAAGGGGCAGCTGGGCCCACACTGACAGCCAAGGGTGTTTGAAACCTCTGCACTGGCATTTGCTGCATTTGACAGAACACAGAGCTTTGCTTAAGATTAGAGGCTGCTGTTTTCCCTGTCTCATTGCAAAGAGAGCTTTAAATTATCTCTGCTGAAGAAGAATTAGCACAGTTCTTGTGAAGAGACCATTTTAAAGTGAATTTCATAGTGATTTAAATAGCATAATAGCAAATACAACACAGCCACAGCTTACTGCCTGCACACAACAAACCCTGGCAGGGACATAAACCCAAAACCTCGCATTTGAGTCCCACATTTCCCATGTGGAAAATCCCCCCGGTATGCAGGGAACAACTCACAGCAGACAGAAGTGGTCTGTCATCCCTTCCAGGGAAAGAATGGATTGCAAGAGACTGGCTCAAGGGTGGCAGTGTGACAGCTCCAGGTGGCATCCGGCCACTGTGCAAGTTGTCCTGACGGACAGCAGGATGTGGGAGAGGGGAAGATGAGCTGGAGACAGCGGCATCCACCAGAAACAGGGACCAGTCCTGCCTGGGAGCTGCTGCCTTGGGGATGCCCCTTCTGTCTCTCCCCACCTGCCTGCACAGGGCTGGGAAAACACCTTCGGTGAGAAATAGCTCCAAGTCCCAGCAAAAACCACGCAAGGAAGTTCAGGAACAAGTGAGCGAGAGTGACGGGTCTTGTGCCAATGAGAAGAGCCACAATAAATCACACAGACAGCTCAAAGAGGTTACACACAAGAGGAAAACAGCTCCTGTTTGGGGCTTGGGCAGGGCTTGGAACTTGGTGGCCTTTAAAGTCCCTTCCAGCTGAAACCAGTCTGTGATTCCATGATTTTGGAGCATCTTTTCTGCCACTCTCGCTCCTCCTCAGCAGTCTGCCCGAGCCTGTCACGCTGTCAAGGCACTTTGACATTGCTGCACCACTGAGTGACACCAGAACAGTTTTTCTGTAGTTTACAGCGTTCCAGCCCCAGACAAGCTCCCCAGCACAGGGCCCGAGGGCACAGGGGCCGTGCAGGCAGCGGGTGGGAGGCAGAGGAGGAGGCAGCTCCCGGGGAATGACCAGCAGCAGCCACGGCCGCGGGCACCGGCACCGCGCTGGGGCTGCTCCCGTGTCAAACACAGCCTGCCCCAGCAGCTCCCAGCAAGTAAATACATTTTTATTGACAGAAGATCTCATCCTCTCGTCAGACAACTGCAGAGGGATATGGATGACAGTTGTTCTTCTCTGGCTGCTGCTGCCAACACTAAATAAAACACTCTCTCTTTCCGAGCAGCACAAAAAAGCCAAGCTCAGCTGCTCTCCCAGAGCAGCGTTTGCATCTCAGCATCCTTCAGACATGTTTGGTAACTCACACGTGCCTTCAGAGTCATTTTATCGCACCCCCAGGAGAGCAGGGCTCCCACAGCACCTTCCCTGCAGCCTCCAGGTGCTGGAACAGCACAGAGACCCCTGAAACACTTCCCTCCTGCAGGACCTCCACGGTGCCATCTGGGTGGGCTTAGGCTGCACCACCCACCCCGTCACCCTCCCAGTGAGGGACAAACCTAGCTCAGCCCCAGCCCTGGACTCCAGAGCCATGGGAAGGGCATGGACCCAACCACCAGCTCCAGCCCCTCCTTCAGCTGGTGGCTGCAGCTGAGCTGGGGCCACCAGATACCTCCCCATCCCTGAGACAAGGGGAGAAGAGCTTCTCAGTCACAGGGCTGAGGCCATGGCACCTGGCAGGAAAAAGAGCCGGGCTCCGGCGGGGCTGGGCAAGCACCAGAAGGTGCTGGGAGGGAGCAAGGCAGAGACATCTTCATCCCACGGGAATTGTCACTGGCTGCCGGCGGAGCAGCGAGCAGGTGCCCTCGCTCCAGGGGCAGATGGCACAGCACGAGAGCTGGAGAAGTTAATTAGCAGGACAACAGAAAGCAGCAAGTTGCAGGAAGGTTATGAAGATTTGCCAAAGCACTGGCCAGGGCAGCCCAGAAGAATGGAAGCTGTGAGCAGGGATCGGGGTCCTGCGCTCCGAGGCAGCGCCTGGGCCTGGGGGCACAGCATGGAGCCTTTCCATGAAGAAATTCTTCCTGAAATCCTCTCCCCAAGCTACAAAGGGGGACAAATTACATGCAAAATTGAAATGTAGCTACACTGGCCTGTTACCTTCCCAGAACAACTCTGATATTTATTAATACATCCTGATTAGATGACCTTTAACAGGATCATGCAAAGAAGGTCATTTTAATGATTATTTTGTCTACAATTTAAATAATTATGCATTCTACTAATAGCTACAGCTATAATTAGGTTTGCCAACTGGAATACATTACACAGGCTGACTCTGGGTCCTGGAGACCTTGCTGTGGGTCAGACAGACACTGGCTGTGGCTCAGTCCCACACTGGCTGTGGGTCACACAGACACTCATTGTGGGTCACACACAGACGCTCGTTGTGGGTCACACACTCCAGCCCAGTGATCACACCAGCTTTGCCTCCTTCCACCAGGAGAGCCAGGAGTGCCAGAGCTGGGAATGAGGAACAGCAGAGCTGGACAGGGAGTGGAGTTTGGGCTGTCAGTCCCACAGGAGTATCCCCCTGGTTCTCCCTTTGGGAATGCTGGGACAGACCCCAGGCAGACAGGACATTAATGTGGCACAGAAGTCCTGCCATGACTGCAGACCAGTGTAGTACAAACATAGCCCTGTGCCTGCAGCACCAGCGGTTCCAGCTACAGCTTCACTCCCTGCTGCAAGAAGCAATTAATCTTTCATTTTTTCCTGCTTGGAGACACTATCTAATGTGTAATTAGTCCTCTCTCCCAGATGGAAGGCTCCTGCTCGGCAGGCTTGGCAAGGTTAAACACACAGTCACACTCTCCTCAAGGAGGTTCAAACACAACCAGATCAAACAGAAACACCCCAAAGTGGGAGCACTCAACAGTGACAGAGGCTCTGACATCTCACTGGTCTCCAGGGATTCTGCTCTGCTCCCCAAGCGTGAAACACCAGCTCCCCCCGGGTTCCCTCTGCATGCACCAACTCTGTCCCCTACAGCACTCCAGCACACCCTGAACTCAAACTGAAGAGTTTTAGTTCAGTAATTAGACCTACTCAGTTGTTAAAATGTAAACATTCGGACCATAAGCACTGTACAGATGCAAAACGGTTTTCTCCTCAATTCTCCATATGAAGACACAGAGATCAAGGAGCAAAGTTAGAAGATATTTTTAACACATTTTTTTCCCTGGGCTCCAGGTCTAGGCCACAGGGAAGAGCAGCTCTGGGATCCCAGCTGGCATCAAAGCCCCAGCCCAGGCTGCAGCATCCCTGCACTGCTGAACTCCCTGCACAGCTCCCTTCCCTCTCCAGCTCAGCAGAGCCATTGGCCACTGTAAGGATGAACCTACTGCAAGGTTTGACACATCAATAAATTCAGCTCCTTCTT
The DNA here is from genome assembly GCA_013397795.1 of Orthonyx spaldingii. NCBI lineage: Eukaryota > Metazoa > Chordata > Aves > Passeriformes > Orthonychidae > Orthonyx > Orthonyx spaldingii. The sequence goes on along the minus strand of VZTJ01005561.1, from coordinate 236,520 downwards.
TCTGCAGGATCCACTGCAGATTCATATTTGTGGAAGAGTTACCAGCTTGCTGCACCAACTGCAAAAACACAGCACAGCCTGATGCCACCAGATCTGCCACCAGGACAGGTGGCTCTGGATTCACATTGTGGTTATCAGCAACCACGGAGCAGAGGGAAACTCCAGCTTTCCATCGTTCAAAGCAAAGCCCCTGGCCCTGGCCCATTCCTGAAGCCAACAAGGCATTACTGTGTGCTGAAGTAGTTCTTCCTCTCCTGACTCAAAGCTCCTTAAGGATTATATGATTATATAATTATAAATATGATATATTATAGATATAATTATGCTGCTGTAAGAGCAAGACTGACAGTGCAGGTGGAAGGAACTTGCCCTGTCTGCATCCCCCAGCAACATGCCCATGTCAGAATGGCAGGGGACAGAGCAGAAGGGCTCTGGCAGCCTTTGCTGAAGAGCAAACAGAAAAAAGAAAAACAATAAAACTGTAAAAGGGCTATTTTCTCACTGCTTTAGTCCCAAGAGCTGCATTCCCTCTTCATTTTTAGAAGTTATGTAGGAAAAGATTAATTAACAGTGCTGGGCAGCTGTTACCTGTCTGTTGCCTGTGCCATGGTGCTGATGCTCCCCCAGGGATAGCAGTGAGTGACAGGGAATGTGACCAAGGGCCTTTCCACCAGCCCTGGTATCGAGGGGTTCTGTTAAATTTGCGACAATTTTATTTAAACCTTTCCCTTCCCAGGCAGAGGCTGCCTACAGTCACCCAGAGCTGCGGCAGAGACCAGCTGGGACCTGACTGCCCAAGGGCCCCTCGCAGTCCTGGTGGGGAGGGAAGGCAAAAGGTCCTGCCCACCCTCAGCCAAAGCTCTGCAGGGACAGCTGGAGCATCCCCCGGCACCTGCAGCCCCCGCTGCCCCCACGTGCAGAGGGCTGTGGCAGTGCCAGCACTGTGGCAGTGCCAGCACGGGCAGCTGGTGCCCGGCACAGCCCCGCAGGTGGCAGCTGCATCCCTGCCGCTCCCCGCTGCCAAACCTCATCTGCCTCGAGTGAGGCAAAGCGATTCCAGCATTTCTGTCTCCCCGGGCACCCACCCAGCCGCTGCCAGGGCCGCTCACAGCCGCAAGGCCGGTGTCCCCTCGCCGTCACCCGCCCAGCCAGGGTGGGAGCTGGGGCTCTGCTCAGCCACCAGCTCCTTCCCCCTCACACTGCACCTAAAGCCTTATCAGCAAGATTCTACCTCGGCACGCACAGGGATCTCAATACCTATCAAAACAGAGAGATTTGGTGGTGACATTCACCTCCCACAGCCCGAAGCGGGTCACAGCGCGTGAGACGCTGCCACTGTCTGTGTGTGTTTGAGATGACAGAGAACAGAGAGAGTGTGAGTGTCAGAGCTGCAGTCACAGGGCCAGAGGGAACCTCTCAGTGCCACATCATGTCACAGCAAAGGGCTGTAAAACCTCCGGCACCACCGGCTCTCTGCAGAGGGAGCGCGGCACACGTGGGGACAGGGCCCTGCCACATCCCCACATCCCACATAGGGACACGGACACTGCACTGCCTGCGTGGCCAGGCTCGACCCTCAGGGAAGGGATCACGCCCCACCACCATTCCCTCATTTCTTCGTGCCTTCTCAGCTCTCTTGCCCTGTTTCAGCAGCGGTGGCAGCAGGGAGTGACACTGCCCGGAAAAATGGCAGAGACAGGAAGGTGAGCAGTTCAAAGCCACCACTTCCCTCTCCTGCAGCTCCGTCCCTCCAGTGACCTGCTCCGGGCCAGGGCACTGGGACAGATGCTGTGCACACACACACAGACCCCACTGCGCCCCTGCACAGACCCCCTGCACCGGAGATGGAAGAGGGATGCTCCCAGTGTCCCAGTCCAGCCTCAGCCTCACTCCCTCACACCAGGCAGGCAGCAGCTCCTGCCCACGCCTCCACTCACAGTCCCGGCTTGTCCCTGGCACAGGAAGCCCTCAGGGGCTTCTGTCCTGTGGGTGACAGCAGTGCCACCCTGCCACCTCCTCCGGGGTTTGCTGCACCGGGTGGAGGAAGGGCCATCGGTGCCGCAGCCACTCCTGTGGGGGCTGCGCAAACACCACGGTTCAGGAGGGGGAACAGCCACCACCCGGGCCCAGAACAAACTCTGCCAACTGCTGATGTCCCCTGAGAGCCTCATCCCCCAGGCCCCCTCTCTCCCCGTCACAGGGCACAGCCCCATTTTTGGGAAGGTGGCCGACAACGCGTGTTTAGCCTCCACCTTCCGCAGCCTGTTACGCCGCCTGCTCCCACCACTTCTATTTTTAAGGGTGAGAGCTGTGGTGCTCTGTCGTTTCCCCAATTCGAGCTCCTCTCTCCCAGCAGTTCCCCAAATTAGCCAGTTTCCACGGTAAAACACAGAACCTGCCAGACGGACCTGAATGGTGCTGGCAGAGCCGGGCTGGGGAGCCCAGCCCCGCTGCCCCCAAGCCAGGGGATCCACTGGGAAAGAAAATCCTCAGGGAAATAAGGATGGGGACTTAGCTAGCAAGTGTTTGGGGGTTTTCTGACACAAGGGATAGAAGGACATGGGGGCAAGGCTGCAGGCTCAGCCCCAAAGGGAAACCTCTGCCTCCCCACACGTTCCCTCTGCTCTGCTGAGCGCAAGTTATTGAGTGGTTTGAGTTTTTTAAGTATCCCACAAACTTATGAGAGTCCTCACAACTACGGAATCCCCATCCCTGAAGGGATTTAAAAGCCACATGGATGTGGCACGTGAGGATGTGGGGTAGTGGTGGCCTTGGAAGTGCTGGCGAATGGTGATCTTAGACTTGATGATCTTAGTGGCTTTTCCAACCTAAACCATTCCATAAATTAGAGATGCCTGTGAAACAACAACCCAGGAGTGCCCTCAGCCAAGGAAGCTGCAGGAGCATCTTCTGCAAGTGCTGTGAAGCCCAGTGAGCCCCCAGCTCCGCTGTGCCCCGCACAGGACCCGTACTTACATCTGAGGCAGGGCCCTTGTCGGCACCGGGGCAGGAGAAGGTGACGAACTCATGGCACCGCTTGTGCACCACAAAGCAGCAAACTGCAAAGAGAACACAGGGACAGCGTCAGGGGCACATCACGGGAGTGGCACCATGAGGGCCAGGAGCTAACAAAACAAACCACTGTAATGTTGGATTTCTGAGCAGTCCCAGGGGGTTTTGTAAGCAAACCTGTGGCAGATTTTTAAACCTTATGGAACCTCCCCAACCAGACTGGGCATTTTGGTAAAACTCAGCAGAACAAAGTGTTGAGCGAACGTCAGAGGAGGGCTGGGAACACTTCTGTTCCTCTGAGCTCATTGTCACTCGCAGCACACACTCTGAGGTCACCGCCGGGAATAAAAAGAGGGAGAATCTGGCGTTCGCGGGTATCTGAGCTGAAAAGTGCATGTGGCCAAAAATGGAAGATTGTACCGAAGGGAACAGGTGGGCAATTTTCCTCCCACAGCTCTGCTTTTCTTCAGCATCTCCCCAGCCTCCGTTTGCCAGACCAGAAGACACGCACGTCTTCCTCCCCTCACACACGTCAATGACAGCGTTGCCCTTCTGGGAACAGCACAGGGAAATCAATCCCGACATGCCACTGCCCAGACTTCCAAGCAGAAGTATCCAGAGCTAAACCCCCATCCCCTAAACCACCAAACCCTTTCAGCACATGCCAGCCTGAAGTTGCCAGCTCTGTTTCTGCAGTCTGTGCAGTCAAAGCACTGCATTTCAAGACTGATTTTTTCCCTAAATGCAGAATAAGCACCTCACCTTCAGTGACAGACCTTAAAGAATCATTTGTCACTGTAGGTAACTTCAACTGATGGCCCAGATCCTCCTCCAAGAGTCTCAGCCCCTCTGGCCCTGCAGCTGGAGGTGGCAGCACCCCTGGGGCTCCCCAGGTCTAGGGAACAGAGGCACCACCTCAGCCCATGTGTCACCTCCTGGGTGCCAGCTCTGGCCTGGGTCCACCCATGCTCTGCATCCACACCACGCCCCAGGAACGACCAGCTCCGGGCATCCACCCCATGCCCCATCCCACAGGATGAGACCTGAGCTCCCAGGGGCTCGAAGGGAGCCCAGGCAGGAATGGAGCAAAGGGAACAAACCCTGATTCTGAGGGAAGCCTGGGCACCACACTCTTCTTCAGGGCTCTCCCATCTACAACATCCTTTCCCCAAGAGCTGTAGTTACACTAAATAAAAGCCTTGGGAAGATGAGGAGCAGGAACTGAGGTTTGGAGACAGAGCACAGGAACCAAACTGAGCTGTGCAAGAATAGGGCAGGTTCCAGTTACAGCAATATGGGACTTTTCCTAACGAACAAGGAAAAGGCAAATGACATTGGCCATGAACCTCACAATCCCTTCTTTGTGCCCTGCCACATCCAGCTGTAAATTCGTTTTCCTTTTCACTTTTCCATTGTGAAAAAAAACAAACCCAGAGGGTTTTAGAGGCAGAACAGCTGCCAAGAGCTCTCTCCTCGCAGGACCTCTCACTTGCTTTTCTGAGTCAAACAAACAAACATTTTCTTGAAAGCATTGCTCACCATTTCTGTCATTTGTATATGGAGACAGAAGCATCTGGGAAGCAGGAAGGAAGAAATTAGAACTCTATTAGCAGGGATTTCTCCTGAAGTGTGTGTACAAACTCAACAAGTTCCATGACACCCCGAGAGGAGGGTGGGCGCTGCTGCCAGAGGCTGGGCTGCGGTGGGAGCTTCCCAACGGAGCCTGGATCATTCCAGCTCAACAGAGGAAATGAGAGTGCCACTGGGCTGAGTTTATGGAATGGTTTGGGTTGGAAGGGACCTTAAAGTCCCTCCCTGGAAGTGTCCAAGGTCATGTTGGACAGGGCTTAGAACAAGCTGGGACAGTGGAAGGTGTCCCTGCCCGTGGCAGGGGTGGCACTGGATGGGTTTCAAGGTCCCTTCCTACCCAAGCCATTCCAGGATTCTGTGATTCTAATCTATGGGAAGGATAATCCATTGGAAGACGGGCAAGCAGAACACATCCCAAGGCAACCTCCAAGGCAACCCAGAGCTCTCTGCCGATGGCAGCTATGGGGGCTTTGCATCCAAGGAAGCTCCACAAGCCTCAGAAGCGTCCACTGGAACACTTCCCACATGCTTAGGTAAATGCTCCATCCATGCAAAAGGAAAATAGGACCAATAGAATGAATCAGGAGCAGGATCCCATCTCAGTAATCCTGTCTCAGCTCCTAAACGTGACCTGCCCAATGGATGTGAGGAGGTTGGAATAGATCTTTCCACCGCCATGCCCTCCTGCTGTCATCACACTTCAGCAGTTTAAGCCCATGTCTTTGTCAGTTTAGAAACCCCAGCACGAGCAGCAGCTCTCCCAGGTTGCTAATTAGACAGTTAATTTGTAAATCTTATTATTTGGATAATAAAGTTATCAAATCCCACTGCTGAGCTACAAACATCCCAAGTCATTTGTACACAACGAGAATGAAAGATTAACCTTTCTCGTTCCTTACTGCATAATGCAGGAGTGTTTCCTGGACCTCAACTCTCCTTCAGAGCCAGCTCCATTACAGGGGTCTCAGCAGACATCCCTGTCCTGGGAGAAGTGAAAGATCCAAACCCTATGGAAGGCAAGAGGCTGAGCCCCGAGCTCAGCAACTCTCCACAGCCTTAAGAGATTTGCTGGAACGCACATTTCTCACAGCAGCCCCAGCACAGTGTCTCAGATCTGAAACGATTTGCACCAAAACATCAGGGCAAGATCACACACCTCAATTCCCTGGGATCCTGACACAGTCTGGGGAAGAAAGATCTCCTGGGAGGTTGGGTTTGAGAGCTAAGAAACCACAAGAGCAACAGGGTATTCTCAAACCCTAGGAACCAATCTTATTGTGGAGGATGAAAAGAGAGAAAATGCTAGAAAATGTTAACACAGTATTGCTTAAATATATATATACATACACACACATAGAAAGGCATCTTGGCTTAAACCACTGCTCGAAAACCCTCCAGAAAATCCATAAAGCAGTTTCCCTGCTGATTCCCTACTGATTCCAGAAGCTGCCAATCAAAAAAACCACATCAGAATGTGTTCCAGGCGTTTGAAGGTTGCAGAGCACACGTCTGGCAGCACCTCCAGCATGGGAAGGGCTGTCCTGGGGGAGGGACCCCGGGGCAGCTCAGCAGAGCATCCCCAGCTCCAGCTGCTGAAGGTTCAGGGTGTTCCCTGGGAAGCAGCGGGACAGGCTGGAGAACTGCAGCTTTAAGCAGCAGCATGGGGCTGGGAGCAGTTGGCTGCCTGCATGGTTTGGAAGGATGCTGCAAATTCCTGCAGCAGCAGAAGCTGCGGCGAGTCCTCGGCAGCGGCTCCTCTGCCAGCTGCTGATCCCGGGAGCAGCATCCCCAGCCCAGCCCTGAACATGCTCCTTGTTCCTGCAGGATATTCCCTGCTCTCCTGTTTACACCATGTGAACAAGCTCCGAAGTGTTTCCCTGCCATCTCTCACCTCACATGCTCCCTCTCCCCTCACACACTCGGGCACTTTGCCCAAAGATACAACAATGCCCAAAGATTTGCTCTCAGAATACAAAATCCTTCCTAGGCCAAGGTTTCTGCCCAGGAAAAGCCCTTTATCAAAGCTTTAAGCTCCTTATACTGGCACCAGGCTACCCTGGGAGGCAGCCCAACACAAGCACAGGTATTCCCAGGAACATGAAAGCCCAGGAAAGGCTCAGGTCAGTGCTTTATTGGCAAACTCCTGAGACTGCTGAGCCCACCCTGGAGAGCACAAACCTGTGGCATCCCCAGCACATGGAGCAGGGATGGCTCGGGGTGAGAAATGATCTCATGTCCCTGCTGACTCCCAGCCTGGCACACAGGATCAGATTAGCCCCATTTACTACATAGAACATCCTCAGCTGCAGGAAGGTACCCAGCCCTCCCCAGAGCCCAGCACCGTGACAAACGGCTTCCTGCAGGAATGAACCCTGCCTGGCAGCCCACAGAGCAGCCCTGCCTTCCACTTGATCTCCATTTGTTGCTCTAATTTCATTGCATGAACTCCTTGTCCCAATGTTCCGAAGAAGCGAGTAATCAATTTTCCCAAGCCCTTCATGAGATGAATAATTCAGGGACGTCACCTCTGATGCCTCCTGAGTCCACCCCTTCCCAGAACACACATTCCCACTGAAGGGAAGCCTTTGTTCCACTCTGTCAGGCCAGGGAGAGGTCTGGAAGCACCAGGAACAGTCTCGGATATAGCATGTCAAGTAAGGGAGACAGATGGAGAGTTAACAGAGACAGAAGAAGGTTCAAGCAAGATTCATCTCAAAATCAAAGCCAGGGAGGAGTTCACCCATCCCGGGGGAGCTGACAGAGCTGAGCTTTGGCAGATGGCTCCAATATCAGGGAAGCTCAAAGATTATTTCAAGCAGTGTGTAGCTGCTCCCTTCCAACCTGTGGATATTCTCATTGGGATAACATCTCCACTTCCCAAGGAACAGCTTTAGGAAACAGCTTGGAATTCAGATTAGCAAAACTGAAGGAAATAAAATAACACCAAAAAAAGAAAAATAGGCTTTTTAAAGGAGCTTTTTCTTGCTCCACCTACGCTGGGCCAACCCCTGGGGTCGGAGGCACCCGCCCGGCCCCGGTGAGGGACTGAAACGCACCCCAGCCAGAGCTGCCCACGACTTTCCATTCCATGCTAAAAAATCAGACTCACGACATCAAACAGAGGCAGTGAAGCGTGGTAATCATAAAATAAGGGGAAAGAAGGGCTCCAGGAGGGGAAGTCCTGAATTTCTGACAGCGCTTTACAGCTTTTAATCACTCAGAGCACACAGAGAGAGAAGCTGAGCTAAAATTTGCGCTCTTTGGATTTAATCCCCAGCTTTGGTTAAAAGCTTTCTGGGGTTCTTACAGCACAACAATCTTCAGCTCCTCAGACTTCAGCGGTTTTCCCACTGTCAGCTCCAGAGAGACACAGTAAAAACAGCTGTGATCCACAGGGATTTTTGGACAGCACCAGGAACAGCTCCAGGGATGGGGATTTTGAGGGGGGCTACAGCAGGTCTGGGCTGGTGCACTGGGTGCTCCTTGGCCAGAGGACAAAAGGGAGGGACACCAAGGGCCCTGCCCTCCCTGCCTGGGTCTGTGTCTGCTTAATCACAGCACAGCAACCCTAGGAAAGAGAAGAAACTTCTGTGTCCTGGAAGACACTGGAATTTTGCTGATTTGCCCCGCTGGGCACATGGCCCCAGCACAGCGGCATCCCGGCTTCGGGGTGAGCAAGGAGGATAAGGGAGAGGACAGAGCCCACTGGGAACCAGGAGAGGGGGAGAGGCCACTGATTGCAGGTGAAGGATGAAGAGGGGTGCAGGGGTAAAGAGGCTGAAAAGGCATTTCTGCCTGGTTTGGGTTTTCTACAGAAAAGAACGGACATTTTCCTCAAGGAAAGGGGGGGAAATGGAGAGTACATGAGGCTGCTCTTCTGTGAGGTCTCCCCAGCTGGTTTCTCTAGAAGGCTCTGATTGACTGAACAGCTACAAAGATTTCAATCCCAGGGAGTGACTCTTCCCCAGCCCAGTTAATCCTGCACCAGCGGGACACAGAAACCTCCATCACAGCCCTGAGGGGACTCAGCCTGAAAAACCACTGCTGAGAGAGGTGTTGAGTGCCAGGGAGATAAAACTGCATTTCCTGGGGGTGTCTGAAGCAAAAGCAGCAGGATGTATCTTTTTTTTAAGTTATACAATCTTCCATCCACCACAAAAGCAATTGGCACTGTCCCTTCTGCTCCCCGGGAGATCCCGGCAGCGGAACAGACCCAGCACTCCTCACCCCAGCCTGGCTTCTGAGACAGACAGAGCACGGACACAAACCCGTGTGGGATCAGGGCCTCCCCAGGTCCCTAGGCCAATGCCACATCCCGTTTTGAAGGGAGAGAAGGACGTTCCAGCTCCTCCCAGCCCCCCAAGGCCTTTCCAGGTGAGGAGCTCAGTGATGGGGATTACGTGCCTGAAGAGCAGGAATCCTGTTTTGTGCAAATCCCTGTTAGGAACAGGGCAGATTGAAATATCCTCATTTATTTTGGCTCTTCATCTGCCCAAAAACTCAGGTCCAGGTTTTTTGCTCACATTCCATTGACTCTACAGAGAAAACTCCCAGTTCTCCTAGAAAGCTGATCCCTCACTCTTCTGCCTGTTTGCTCTTTTGGGAGGTGAAAAGGGGCAACTTCAACTCTTGAGCCAGACCCCCAGGATGCTGCAGAAGGGTCCCGTCACCCCAGCCTGCAGCTGCTGCCCTGTGCCCCCACACGGGGCTGGAGTTCTTTCCAGAGACACAGAGACATTAATTTTACATTAGAGAGCCTGTCCCGGCTCCGAGAAAATCGGCTCAGAATTTAAATACTTCATCAGCATTTCTGCCGTCCTGAGCTGTAACAGAGATTCACTTTCAGGCTGAATAATTCAGCCCCGTGTGGCCCTGGCCAGCGTGGGGACCGAGCGGCTGCTGTGGCAGTGCCGGGGGAACCAGCTCAGGGACCAGCAGGGCTGTGCCCTGACCTGGGGACACCCCCAGGCCCTCGGGAGGGGCAGGACGTGGGGGCAGAGCGGCAGCTCAGAGCATACTCAGTTGTCCCCATATCTCCAAGCTCTGACCCCAGCACAGCCCCAGGATGGTCCCGGCAAATCCACAGCTCCCCCAGGGAATCACCTGAGCAGCTGATTTCTCCTCATGCTCCAGTTCCACGCCCTGAAAGGCCCTTGGGGTTCAGAGCCCCAGCACAGCCCTGGGGAGCAGCAGGCTGTCGCTCCATCCAGTGAGAGCGGTGCTCCCAAGCTCTCCTTTCCCTGCGTGAGTCAGGGGCTTAGGAAAATGCAAAGAGCAAATGGAGCTTTGCAGAAAGGGAAAAGGGAGCCTCGATGCTCCCTGCGCATCTGGAGGGTGGAGAGACCCCAGGGATGCAGGGTCAGACACCTGCCCCTCCTCCTGCAGTCCCAACCCAGCGTCCAGGGAATGCCACCACCCAACGCCAAGCTGCAGCAGCATTCTGCTGTCAGAGCTGGGTACAACTGGCACCTGCAGCCTCTTGGGTAAGACCTTGCCAACAAAACTCCTGTGAATCCAGTGCCCACAGTGTCCCACAGCACAGCCAGCCGCAGCAGCTGCGGAGGAGGGGGAGGGAGGCTGCTCTGCCTGTGCTTCTGAAAGGGACATCTTTAACATTCCTCTCTTTTCATTGAAAGGGGTTGAGTATTTTGAGCCCAGCCACGTGCTTTTAGAAGGACTTCATGAACAAAACACCCAAAACCGCCCGCAGTTTTCCATGAAATACCATAATGAATTGACAACATCCTCTGCATGACAATGAATGTGCTGGAGCCAGGCGGGATGAGGAGCATCAATCATCCCCGGCAGTGGAAGAGGAGTGGGTGGGGACGGGGACGATGACAGCAGCTGAGCTTGGATCAGGGAGAGATCTTCATTCTCCCACTGCATGTGCCAGAGCAATACCTAGAGCCACATCTAGGCTCCAAGGGACAGGGCTGCCCGGGCAGAGGGGCTGCTCCAGGAAGCAGCACGAGTGATGCAGCTGGCCCAAAGTTTGTGGCTCTTGCTGGCACGGGAACCTGCACCACATTCAGATGTGGCAGAGGGTGAGTTCCTCCACCCAGGACATGGCAGAAGGCAGAAGTCCAGCTCCTGCTTCCTCTTCAAATAGCTTGGGTCAAACAGCTGCTTGGGAGCAGCGGGAAGAGCATCGCAGCATCCAAAGACACCCTGGGGGAACAGCTCTCTCCCTGCCCTGTGCCCATCCCCAGACCCTGCAGGTGCACAGCCGAGTCCCACCACAAAACAAGCTATGGAGAGACCAACACCAGCTCCTGGAGAACCCTCAGAGGGCTCTTTGCAGCATGGGGGTGACTCCAGGGCATGTGGACACCACACTGCCCCACTCCCCAAATCCAGCTGCCCCCAGGACGCAGCCAGGGCTGGCAGGAAGCTCAAAGCCAGGAGGAGGAAGCGGGCACTGCCTCCCTGCAAGCTCCTTTGTCCCTGCACAGACCCACGCTCGGGCAGGGAAGGCTCCAGCCGAGTGCTCCCACACTCCTGCCCCGACAGGAGCCCTGCAGGAACGGGAGGGGACCGTGCTTCCCCCAGTCCTTAATTACAGCCAGGGCACACACTGCAGCAACAATAACAGGTAATTTTTCAAGTTGGAATTTGGTTCTTTCCACATTAACAATCCCCTCTAACTTGTTCCTTAAAAGCCTGGATTAGGAGCCCTGTGATCTGGCATGGAGAGGAGGTTGGCACGGTGAGAAGGACACGCTGGGCTGGAGGGGACAGCGCCAGACCTGGGGCCACCATGGCCAAGGCAAGCAGGGACACTGATGATTTGGGGATCACAGGCATAGCAGGAGGAGCAGCCAGGTGCTGGCCAAGGTCAGGCAGAGGAGAAGCTTCTGAGATGCAGAATTGATGGACAGACTCGGTTTGTACCTTAGACAAATGGGGACGGGCATCGAGGACACTCTGCAGCCCCCTCCCAGCCAATGCCTTTGCAAGGGGCTGGGGCCTGGGTCCCTGGGGACATCCCCGGTGCCTGCAGCCAGCTCCACTCACAAACACCCACACACCAGCTTGAGGACCAGCCCCAGCCCCACAACGACACCCTCAGCATCTCCACCAGTGAGAGAAGAAAAATAAGTACTCTGTGATTAATCAAAGCCCCGAGGGAACAGATTAAACAGTCTTGGCAATTAGTTCTGGATTTCTTACGAAGGCACTGGAAGACAGTGGAAAGCTGCTGCAGTCCCTGAGGATGAGCACAGAGTCCTCCTAAAACCCTGCACCAGTTACACAACTCGCCGCGTGCTGTGGCGATGTGTTAAATTACAGATGGTCTCAATTAAAAGTGCAGAGATGGAAAGGAGGCTTGGAAAAAAAAAAAACAAACCAACTCCACACGAGAAGAAAGAGAAGATCATTAAAAACTTGGCAGCCTACTTTGACTCTGGTGACCTGGTAATTTAATATTGTAATTGAAACTCCGGGTCAGACTCTTGAGAGGAGGGAGAAATATGGAAAGGTATCCCGGCAGGATCGGTGCTGCCCAGAGGAGAGGTCAGGCATTAGGAGAGGGCAGTCCCAGCACAGATAACCCACCACCAGCCCAGCTTTGGCTTGTGCAGCTCCGAGCCCCAGAAGATGCCTGCTCCCCTGCTTTGAAGCCATTCCTTTTTGTCACAGCGTATTAATCCTGTTCAAGGCAGATAAAAACCCAGTCCCCAAAATGCTAATAAAGTAACTCAGTTAAAGCTGGATTTTGTAGCTTATCTCCAAGACAGAGAGGAGAACTTCACTCTCATTTTCTTCCTCACATCCCCCCTGTTCCCCCTTAATTTGTAATATTCTGAGCACTGTCTTACTTTCAAGTGGTGCTGCCCAGACAACACTGCCTGTACCTCCAAACGGGGAGGAGGCTCAGGGACATCAGGTTGGGAAAGAGTCTTTCAGCACTCAAAGGGTCCCAATTCCAGCTCTGCCTGCAGCTGGTGCCCACCCAGTTCTCCCAGCACTGGTGCCACAAACGCCTCAGTGGTGGCCAGAGCCAGAGGCAGCTCCAGCCTGGGGACAGGGACACCCCGCTAAGGAGAGGAGATTAGGGAGCCCTTCTAAAGGGTTCTTTCCCTTCCAGAGCCCTCTCCTTCCCTCCAGAAGCTTGTGACAAGTGAGCCAAGAGCAAGAGTCCAACACCAGCCCCACAAATGTGAACAATTTAAGCTCTTTGATCAAGACAACATCGAGAGCAGACCATGAACACAGAGTTACTGCGCAGCAAGGCTGGGAGACATTTATATACTGCTAAAGAGCAGGGGCTGTAATCCTGCTCCCCTCTGCATTTCTAAAAAAAAACCCAGAACACTGCATGGTCCCTTTGCTTTCCAGGAAGTGCAGAAAACAAAAATAATCATGAATACAACAGAAACATTTTTTTTGTCTGATATGAAGAGTAATGACTTCCCTGCTGCTGCCTCGGGCTTATTTTGAGCCGGCAGCGTCTTAGGAGGGTTTGTTCTCCATAACTGAGTGATGTTTGAAGGGTTTCTTGAACACTCAGGCATGTGAACAGCTCAATTCAACTGCAAGTGAAAGCATCAATTAGCCAGGGCCTTGGTAAGGTGACACTGCCTACTGAGGATTTATTCAGTGTTGCAGTTGTGTTGCTGTGCACAGCCCTGGAGTTTCCAACACCAACCACTGACTGTGTCCCATCTGCGGCCACACCACCAGCACAGCACTTCCTTGGTGACCAGGCACAGGAACCCATGGCATGAACTTGAACCAGATGGTTTGAAAGATCCCTCCCAATCCAAACTTGCCCTGGCAGCACTTTAAGCACAGGCACAAACAGCTCCTGCCATCACACACCTCCTGTCCATGCCATTGAGCAAACAGAGTGTTCAGACAATCTCAAGACACTTTTCTGTCCATCTCTGACCTCTCTCTCCTATTGCACTCCAGGTTCTGTCCCGGCTGGGCAGTCACCAGGACGCTGCTGGGCACCAGTGGCCACTGGAGGGCTGGAGCCCAGCACACTGTGTCCTTCAGCACCTCCACTTCCACCTGGGCAACACACAGGAACCCCCCACCATCAGAGTGCCCAGAGCAGCTGTGGCTGCCTCATCCCTGGGAATGTCCGAGGCCAGGCTGGATGGGGCTTGGAGCACCCTGGGACAGTGGAAGGTGTCCCTGCCCATGGCAGGGATGGCACTGGATGAGCTTTAAGATCCCTCCCAGTCCAAACCATTCTGTGATTCTGTGAATTTATCCAGACAATCATTATCCAGCGTATTTCAGAGCTTTCAGTGCTGTGAGACACCTCAGGAGCTGCCAGGACATAAAGCTCCATTCCTGCTCCTGCATGGTGGAAGCCAGAAAACACCCGGGGGAGCTGGGGCGGCTGAAGCTGCTCCCCTGTCTCCAGCACAGGAGAGCGGCCGACCAGACTTGCCTTGATACCCAACCCCTTCCTCCTGCTGCACACACAGGCTCAGCACCACGGCTCTGACATGGGGCAGGGGTCCCCCATAAGAGCAGCGAGTCCCCCAGAGCTCTGCAGCAGAGGGGGGTTCAGAGGGGCTGCAGGGGCTGGAGCTTGCACCCCCCAGCACCCCCCAGCCCTGGCAGTGTTATCACAGCAGCTCCATCTGCTCGGGCAGTGCTGACTCACAGTTCCCACGCTCCACCCCGGCCCCCCACACTCTGCACCCTCCCACAGCACCAGCCTGGGGGGCTGAGCGCCCAGCAGCCACCCTGTGAGCCACGGACTCAGCCAGGTGCTGTTCCATAGCCATTAAATGTTCTAAAATAGAGGAAAAATAAAATCAAGCATTATTTGGTCCTCGCTGTCTCTGCCTTAAAGAGCTCCCTGCTACCACTGTGGGAGGATCAAACACCCCAGGCTGCCGCAGGCAGGGGAGGGATGTGCACCATCACCAGCTCTCACCAAAGGACTTCCCCAAAAAGCCCCCAGCAGCTCTCGCCCCCCAGCACAGTGTCCAAACAAACACCCATCAGGCAGCACCAGGAGCCAGGGGGTGCCCAGGGAAGCAGCAGCAGCCCAGGGTAAAGGGAGGGAGTACTGGAGAGCCCCCTCCCACCACCAGTCCCTCCGTGGGGCACCCTGGGGTGGGCAGGGGGTCAGGTTATCAGCAAACACAACAGCAGAGCCACGGCCAGGGGCCCCAGTGGCAGACGAGGCCCTGTCACACACACCCAGAGGATGTTTGTCTGTCAGTCTGGAGCCAGGGTTTGTCCTGAGCACACCCACCAGGTCTGTGGCTGAGCAAGGGACAGAGCTCAGCTGCCCCTGACCCTGGTCCCACGGAGACCGGAGGCACAGACCCTGCTGGGGAACTGTACAGGAGATGCCCCTTAGGAACAGATTGTTCCTATTTTCCAAATCCTGTTCAAACCAAGGACAGCTGGGTCAGGCACAGATTTGTCCTGGTGATGCAGGATCCAGCCCCTGAGCAGCATTCCCTGTGCATCCCTGCATCCCAGGACCCAGCCCCCAAGCAGCATTCCCTGTGCATCCCTGCATCCCAGGACCCAGCCCCTGAGCAGCATTCCCTGTGCATCCCTGCATCCCAGGACCCAGCCCCCGAGCAGCATTTCCTGTGCATCCCTGCATCCCAGGACTCAGCCCCTGAGCAGCATCCCTGGTGCACCCCGGGGTGCCTCTGCCATCACCGAGGAGGGCACAGTGTGGAGCAGAGGTGGCCCCAGGCAGTGCCTGCAGGAGCAGGATGAGCCCCAGCTCCCAGAGGCAGCCAACAGCTCTGGCTTTACATAACAAACTGGATGTTGAGAGGGAAGGACATGCCGGGGTAGGAGATGCCATGGCTGAGGCTCTGCCGAAGGCTCCCGAGCTGCAGCCCTACACAGGACATGCCAGGGGACAGGCCAGTAGCCCTGGCACAGTTTTCAGGGACAATTTGCTATTTTGGAAACACGTTGCCTGTGCCAGGTGCCCTGTTAACCCCATCTGTTAATCTCAGGGCTGACCCTCCAGCACTTGTGCCAAAGTGTCAGGGAAAAGGAGCAAGGGGAGGGACCCTGGGTATTTACCAGGCACATTCAAGACCCCCTTTCCAGCCAGCCTCCAACCAGCTCTTCATCCCTCAGGTGAAATCCTCCCAGAAGCACCACACTGGAAAACATTTCACGCATTCGCCCAATTTCCCCATAAAAATGGGAAATTAGACCATCCCAACCCTTGCTGAAGTCGCAGCCTCTCCCTGCTGCTCCTTCCTCTCCCTCCTCCTGCAGTTCTTCAGTCCCAGTTTGTTGTGAAGAAACTCCCACGGGATTTGTCCTGGGACAGCCGATCCCTCGGAAAGCCTCGGAGCGCTGCCTCCCACCAGAAGACAAGACGAAAGCTGGTGAGGAGAGCAGGCAAAAACACATCACAAAAAAATCTCAATGATTTGGAAAGCTTCCAATCAAGGAAAAAACCATTTATCAAACACGGGCCTTTTCACATGAGAACAAACAGCAGCGCTGAGGATCAAGGGCAGCCCGGGCAGAGCCGAAGTCCAAGGAAAAGATGGATGGATGCCCGCAGGGATCCTGGCGACAGCCAGGCTGAGCTCAGGGCAGCAGGAGCTCTCAGGGGGTCACACCAGCACCCGGCAGCCTCCCAGACAAGTCCCACTCCCACAGACACTGCTCTGCCCAGTTCTGGCATAAATCAGGCACGGATGGAGCTGGGCACAGAGCTGCAACCCCCCAGGTTTGTTCCAGCAACAACCCGGCCCCCCCTGCTGTCAGAGCTCCCCAAAATACAGCCCCTGGGTGATGGAGCACTCCAGTCATGGCTGGAGCATCCGTAACCTGCCTTCCACCTTATTTCAATCCTGCTCAGCCCTAAACTCTCAGGAGGGAGGGAGCTGCCAAGATAAGAAACGCTGCCACTTCCTCTGCAGGAAACAACAGCTCCATGAGGGGAGGGCTGGAGCAGGGCAGCTCCAGCAGCAGCACACGGTGCTGGGGCAGAAAGCCTTGGGCACCCGGAGTATGCTCATTCCCGACTCCTGGTGAGGGTGTGGCTTTCCTTGGCTCTGCGTATCCTCATCCTACTGGTGAGGCAGAGCCTGGCCAAGCCAGGGCAGCAGGGCCTGGCACAGGGCTCACACTGAGTGCCAGCCCAGCCTGGCTGGACCCTGTGGGGCTTTGGGATCACCTGGCACCTCGCTGGGGCCCGGAGAAGGGAGGGAAGGAGGGAAGCAAAGAGGGAGGGAGGATGCTTGCTGCTCTCCTGGGCCCCAGCCAGGAGAGGAATGCTCACTTCCCGGGAGAGGTTTGCCAGCAGCACCACGAGCAGCAAAACCCCTCAGCACGGACCCTCGCTGCCACGCCCCGGCCCCCACAGGCCGCAGGAAGGGGAGCAGATTACGGGGGGCTGCTTGCTCTTTTCCTCCCCGGAAAACAGGCCATTATCTCCCGACAGGCTGGAGCACCGGGTGCTATTACACAGCAACATCTCTGCCTTGAAGACGTTCAAAGGGCTGCAGCTGGCAAGATGCTCGTGTACTTGGCACCGCGTTTGATGCTCCACGGATAAGATATTAAAATAACATTTCCAACATGCAGATTTACTGTGTCTGCTCCCTCCTCGCTCCAGCCAGAGCTGTTTAGAACAAGGTTTTATTGATGCTGCCAGACAGGCAGCACAGAGCTGGAGGAGTCACCTTGCTATGAGAGGAGTGGGCAGCTCTGTCCCAAGGATCTGTCTGTCCCTGCCCCCAGCTTTCCCCAGGGAAGCTCTGGGATGCAGCAGTGTAGGATGAGCTCGGGAACCTGCTCAAGGTGATGGCCATGGAGAGCTGGGACAGAGAGCACCAGCCCTTGGCCAAGGTCAGCAGAGAAGGTGAAATCAGACACTACCTGCAGGATCACGTTAAGGGAAGTGCCTTAAAACACATTGCTGGGGAGGAGGAAATCAAACCTGCTTCATGCTTTACCTTATTTTAAAAGAAATTATCATTTAGTTTAATTTTGGTTTAACAAAGTGGCTGAAGTGTTTGTCTTCTGCTGTCCTAAAAAGCTCCATCAACCAAGGAACTGAGTTGACTGTTCTTGGGGAGCAGTCCTGTGCAATTACACAGCACTGAGTTCAATGAGAACATTATCTGGGCTGGCAGCTCGACGAGGAGGAGGAGGAGGAAAGGAGAAAAGAGAGGAGCCGTTTTATTTACATGGAGCTCTGCAAAGAGCTTTCCTGGCTCACTTTGCCTGTCCACGTCCCTGCTGGCCAATATGACTTTATTAATGTTTACGATATGCCCTACTTCTTAATGCGGCCCTGTCCCGCTGAAAGAATCCATTTGCATTTTTAATGAAATTTGGAGAAGCAATTTAGCAGAGCCCCAGCTCACTGGGGTCCAGAACCCTCACCCAAAGCCCAGGAACTGCAGCCCTGGAGCTCCTGCCAGCCCTGGTGTCACCCCGGGCGGCCCCAGAGCCAGGAGGGGACATTTCATCCCAATTCTGTGCTGGCACAGCTGGCACAGCACCCGCCCCGCCCCAGCCAGCGTGCCCAGAGGCAGCTTTACATCCAGTCTATTTTAATAAAGCAATAAAGGGGAAAGCTCCATACATAAAAGACTAAGTGGGACAATAAAAATCTGTGAGCTCGCCTGAAATGTCTCCCAGCTATTCTGCAGCACTTTAGAGAAACAAAATGGGGCAGATTTCAGAAATACTGAGTTGTGCTTGTGTGTCCCCAGCCAGTGCCTGCAGTTCACACCAGCCTCTGCCCGTGTCCCCTTTGCTGAGCAGATGAGAAGAGAGGAACCTCTCTGCTGAGCCCTGAGGAGCTGTCAGCAGAGCCGGGAGGAGAAGGAACAGAAGCTCCTGGTAAATCCTTGGAAGCTGCAGCTCCAGCTCCCACAGCAAGCAGCAGCCCCCAGCTGTGTGCCCACCCTCAGCCACACTGGCTCCTCCACACCAAGTTTTTCCATGCCACCAGTTTGATTTTTGGAATAAAAACCTGATCTTCAGCAGAGAGACGCTCACCCTTTACCTGTGATGTGCTACAGGGCCAGGCCACCTCACCAGGGCAGGAAAATCAGCTGCAGCAACTGCACCAAAAATTCCACCCCAATTCCCAGCAATCTTCCCACCTGGAGTTTCCCTTTCCCTTTGGAAGGGATCCCGGTGCAGCATCACCCCACTGAGGCATCTCACCCACCCTCCAGTGCCCCACAGCACCTGCAGAGTCCAGGGAATGCTGCAGAGATGGCCCCAAACGTGCTCTGCACAGCAGCCTCCTGCATATCCCTGCAGGGAGAATAACGTTCCTGGGAGATTAAAAGCTGCCTGGAATTGCTGGGGTTGAACAAGGAGGCACATTCCCAACACCCTGGCTCCACTGAGGGGATGCTCCCTGTCTACGCTGCCTCCAAAGCTCCCACAAAGCCACTCAGAAGTTCTTGCCAACACAAACTTGTGCCTGTTTGAAGAGTCTGGGGTGAGAAAACCCCTAAAAGAGGTGCCCGTTCAACCAGATCTCATTTTAACCCGCTCACGGTGCCCGTCCCTCCCAGATGAACCCCGCTGCCCGTCCCCAGGGTCCTCCAGCTGCTGCTGCTGCCCTTCCCTCTCCGCCACATCCCCGGCCCAGCCTCGGCCCAGATTGGCAGCTGCTCGGGGGCGGATTTCCATTTCTGAGCGCACGGCACCCGCTCCTCAGCACATGATCGAGTAATAAATATTTGGAAAGATCTGTTATTTTTACATAAACAGTCACAACACATGGCAGAGCCGGGGAGAGAGCCGGCTCCTCGCTGCCGAGCACTGTTCTGACCCCGCCAGCCCCGGTCCCTGCTGTCCCCTCCCGCCTGCCCAGCTCAGGAGAGGGAGCTCCGAGGGATGCAGGGCCGGGACTGGCTCCTCCCGAGCCGCAGAGCTCCCGGTGCCTCACTCTGGATCTCCTCAGCCCCTCTGAAGCCCCACCAAAGTTCTGCCGGAGCACAGCACATGAGCACAGCTCCATCACCTCTCCCAGCTCCCTTCCTGAGGCTGGAAGGGATTTCTGGAGGTCACCTTGTCCAACTCCTCTGCTCAAGCAGGCCCACCTGCCCAGGACCATGCCCAGATGACTTTTGAATATCTCCAAAAACAGAGACTCCACAACCTGTGTGGGCAGCCTGCTCCAGCCCTCCCCTTGCCATGGCACTGCTGGAACATGGAAAACCTCAGGCTCATCTTCCCTTCTCCCTGCATCTCCTGGCTGCTCCCATCCTCAACACCATCAGCCTGGCAAATCTGCCAAAGACTCCTGAGCCCCCACGCAGCTCTGAGCTGGAATAAATTCAGTCCCTCTGTAAATCACTGCCTGCACCACGGGCAGCTTACCCCAAGAATTATGGAGACTGGAGCTAAAGGAGAGGAAGCAGGTTCAGCCCAGGACTCAAACTCGCTTGTCAGTCACCCTGAGGGAAGCTCTTCTCTGCCCTTCAGACTCTGGAACATCAGACACCCACCAAAAGGTGCCTCCCCAAAAATTCATGTTTTGCACCCTGCCAGGATGCTAATTCACAGCAAACTGGTTCTCAAATAAACCACATTTGCACGGCTGAATCTCCTCCTGAACTGCACGTTTTCCTGCCTTACATCATCCTTCCTCCTTCAGCAGCTCCAGGACCTTCCTCCCTTCCCACCCTCACCAGGCACCGCTGGGCCGTGGCCCAACGTGACACCCGGCTGCGTCAGCTCTCTTCCAACCTGGGGGCCATTAATAACAATTACCTTGTAATTCTCTTTCATTATCATATTATTTTGGATGGCAAAGGCTGACCCCAGCATATTCAGCTCGTTAATGGAATTACAGCTCCTTCAGCAGCCCCGAGTGGGCAGCGGGAGCTGCAGCCCCGGATGGTGGAGCTGCCCCGTCCCCTCTCCGGGAGCTGCAGGGACAAGGACACAGCTCCAGGGTTTTGCCTTTGCTCAGGGAGTAGCTACTGCCACCCTCACCAGCTCGCTCTGGGCGCCCACACCAACCTGCAAACCCCTCCCATGCCATGATCCCTCATGAGAGCATCCCTGCGGCTCCCCAAGCACACAGGCTGCAGCTGTGGAGAGCTACAGGCTCACCCCACACCCAGAAATGCCCAGAGTGGTGAGGGGATGACTAAAGCAGGGCCTGGACACTGCCCCAGCCTTTTCCTCTCCACGGTGTTTGCAGACCCAGAGCCCCTCCTCCCTGCCAGCCCCCGCTCCTGACTGCTGCCCCAGCTCCCATCCTGGGATACAAGCGAAACATCAACATCTCAGAGCAGCTCTTTGCCATGAAATTCTAACTCAACACAAACGCTTTTTGCTGCTCTTTTCAGCGTTGCAGTTTCCCAAAGGAGCAGGAGTGAGTGGTGGAGCCCTGGAGAGCGCAGGGGGCTCAGGAAGGGCTGTGGAGCTGCAGCCCCAACACACCCCTGGTTCTCATCGCCACCTAAACAAGCCACTGCATAGGGATTCAGAAAGCAGGAAAGGGTATTCAGAAGCAAGAGAGGGTGAGCAAGCTCCCAGGAGCAGACACATCCTCTCATGGTGCTGGTCTGAATCTGCAGTGCCTGTTCAAGAGGGCCAAGTTCACCAAGATAAATTTCAGCCGGGCTAATGTGACTGCAGAACAATTCCTCTGGAGCTGCTTGCTCCAAGTCCAGGACTTGGCCTACATAAGATTCCATCACTCCTCAAGCAGGCTGCTGACGTGCCTCCAGTGAGGAAGGAACATTCTGGATGGTATTTGTTAGAAAAACCAAATGTAAAGAAATACCAAGAGCGTTGAGCATCTCCTCCATCCTGCAAATTACAGGCTGGGTAAGGCCTCCCCTTCTGTACCTGCTACTGGTGCACCTGACAAAGGAAGCAGCCCCTGCACTGGCAATTTTAGAGAAAAATATCCCAAATATAAATTCATGCAATATTAGAAGGCAAAATACTCTCTATGGCAACCTGAAAGGTCTTAATTATCCCCGCAGGTGGCAGAACGAGCAGCCCCACACACACCGAGCTGGTAAAGTGGGCTTTGAGTGGGTATTGAGGGAAAAATCTCATTCAACCCCTTGAGAGTTCAGGCAGCTCCTTCATTAGGGAAAGATTCTTGAACTCTTTGCACCACCCCAAAAACTATTGTATTTGTGACTTCAAATCCATCTGAGTGTCTTAACTAGCAGGGAGTAGGAATCAAATGAGGTTTCCAACTCCAGAACGCCCGTTCCCGTAGCAACGGCAGCCCCGTGCTGGCGCGTTGGGATGGGAATGCCGTGGGACGGGAATGCTGCACAGAGCCTGCCACAGCCTGGCACCGAGCACACGGGAACCCCCGGAGGGCACCGGCACAGCCAGCCCGAGGCTGGGGCACCTGGGGTGGCAGCAGAAATCACTGAATCCCAAAGTGGTTTGGGTTAGGAGAGACCTTAAAGCCAAGTCAGTGCCTCCCCTGTCATGGGCAGGGACATCTTCCACTGTCCCAGGGTGCTCCAAGCCCTGTCCAACCTGGCCTTGGACACTGCCAGGGATCCAGGGGCAGCCGCAGCTTCTCTGGGAACCTGTGCCAGGGCCTCCCCACCCTCACAGGGAAGGATTTCTTCCCAATATCTAACCTAAGTGTCCCCTCCCAGTCTGAAACTGTTCCCCCTTGTTCCATCATTATCTGTCCATGTAGAAGTCTCCAACATAAAGCACATTCCAGTCTTGCAGGAATTCCAGCTGGTTCTACAGATGTGCTCTAATGGTTCAGAACAGAGGGGCCAGTGGCATCTGCAGGGAGGAGAAGGTGTTTAACCACCACTGAGACAGTAATTGCCTCCAGGGAAAAAGCATCCAGGTGGGCACACACGAACTGGGAGTTACTGCTGTACAGATATTTCCTTTGGAAATTATCAACTCTCCAGTGAATTCCTGACCAGCTGGTAAGACAGTGCTTAGACATCATTATTTCTACAAATACAACAACCAGAAAAAACAAAAAACCTAACAATCCATCTTCAGCAGAATCAGCCTGAAGTCACCTTCCAGGAGACATTTGCTGAGTAACTCTGGAGCAGAAAAAGCTCCTTTTCAATTCTTCCCTGTGAGGGTGGGGAGGCCCTGGCACAGGGTGCCCAGAGAAGCTGTGGCTGCCCCTGGATCCCTGTCAGTGTCCAAGGCCAGGCTGGACGGGGCTTGGAGCAACCTGGGATAAAGGAATATGTTCCTGCCCGTGGCAGGGGGTTGGAACTGGGTGGTCTTGAAGGTCCCTGTCCCTTCCAACCCAAAGCATTCCATGACTTGGAAGCTTTCCTTCCCCCAGCACTCCCGCTCCTTGCAAATGCTTTCCACACAATCGTGGACAGAGCTCTTTGAGAAAGATCCAAAGTTTGTGTCATTGGGCACATCTGACTGCAAAGAGAACAGGAACACATTTCTGCTGAGCTCTGCAAAGGCACCTGGGAAGAACAGCACCTCAGCATCCACCTTCAGCTGCCAGCGGGGCCACCAAAACCTGGCTGTGAGGACCAGCATTAGCAGATCCCAGACTCCTACAGAAGCAGGGAAGTGCCAGCCAGCCCAGCACACCGGGCAGGGGAGAAGCAGCGGAATTCCAGAGCTCCAGGCAGCTTATGATGCTGGTTTGGAAAGCACTGACCCACCCCGGCAGGCAGCAGCATCACGGTAACATTGGCACAGCCTGCAGAGATTGGTTCCTTCGGCAGGAGCACGGCGTGCTGAGGGACAGCCCTGGGAAAGCCCTGGCTCACCCTGTCCATCTCTGGCATCTGACAAGCCTCAGCAGCAGCAGAGCCTGCCTGGGTTCACTCACTGACACGCAGCTTCATTACAGCAAATCCCTGGACCACCATCTCCATGAAATCCGGGCTCCCACCTCAAAGCCCGGCCTCAGGGCTGTTGCTTTATACAATCCCAGACCACGTAGAGCAGATCAGGGGAGCTCCTCCTGCACTCCCCCACACTTTCCATCAGAAAAAACCTCCTACAAATTTTATTATCAGCTTCTAGTAACAAGTCTGGAGCAAGGAATTCTTTAGGCAAAGGCTGGGGATTGAGCCCTGCTCCCACACCTTCCCGCGGCTCCGCAGCGCCCATGGGAACCGTCCCAAGCGCTCTCGCCCCCGCCCAGGAGCTTTCACCACAGCCCTTGCATCCTCCACCGCATCAAGAGGCAGATGGATCACTCTCACGTCAAGGGAAAGACGGCCCGAGTCAAAACAGAGAAGGATTCCTTTGAAAGGGCCCCATTGCGGGGAGGGTGCTGGTGCAGCTGCCAGGGATGACAGAGCCAGGCAGTGTCCCCAGGGACACAGCTCAAGACAGCTCCTCGCTCACTTGAGTACAGAAGTGGGAGAGCAATTAGGAGGAACAGCAACGAGCTGCTCCCCCTTCGAGCCTTCCCACTCACACACTCCCTCCATGGTGCTGCAGTGCCGGGGGACAGCCCCCCACAAACCCCAGCACAGCCAGACCCTCCAGCCAACCCCCCACCTGGGAGGGCTTGGGCCTTTGGGCACCATGAGATGACAGCCAAAGGCTTCCTGAGGGTGCAGAAGGTGCTTGGCACCTTGTATGTGACCACCAGGACAGCCACTGCTCCTGCCCCAAAATCTCCTTGGAGCAAGGAAGGGCAGGGCCCTGCACAGGACTCATTGTCACACCACGGAACTGGCACTCCAGCCCCACCAGACACGAAACAAGACAAGTTCAGGCTGGGTAGTGAGAACCTCCCAGTGTCAGAAATAGCTTTGGGGAAGTGATACCACAGACAACGCTCCAGGGCACACACGGGGACTTCTCGAGGCACAGCGCCTGGCGCTGCTCTGCTGCTGCACCTTCCTGCTCTCCCACGGGCCCGGCAGCACCACGGACCCGGCACCAGCAGCACCAGGGCTGAGGGTGGCTCAGAGCCCACAGCCTCACTAAGCAGCAGTGCTGCAGGAAAACCAGGAGAAAGCTGGAGATTATATTGCTGCATCTCCTGCACCTCCCACCCAGTCCCCTTGCTGGTGCTCTGAGTGCAGCCTGACCTCAGACTTCCTTTGGCTTCCCCCCAAACCAAACCCGCAGCACAGCCTGCCCCATGCCCAGGCACTGCCACCTTCCCTCCTTTGGATTCCTGTTCCTCTGCCTTGACATGAAGTCATGTGTTGAAATTATCAGAGAGCTGGAAGTGAGTCAGCACAGTAAAGACAGCCTAAGAATGAAACTAATTAAAACTACTCATTCAAGCTGGCATGTTCCAGCCAACCCAGGACCCCAGACAGAGCCAGTTGCACTGGTGGGATGCAGGACACAATCCCAGCGCTTTGGCTCACATCTCCTGCAGCACACTGCACAAGGAATGAGTCCCTTCATCACACAGAAGTCAGGGGCTGTGCTCCTCACCAGACACAGGGGGGCTTTGAGGAGCTCTTCTCCAGCCTGATGACTGCAGAAGTCACGCTCCAGCTGGGAACACCTGAAGCCATCACCAACCCACCAAGGGGTGGTTGGACAAATTGGTGACTTGGAGGCAGCGAGTGAAACCAGTGACAGAAATGAGCTGGGACTCACCTCCAGGCCTTGCAGGAGGAGCAGACAGGCAAACTCTTC
The DNA here is from genome assembly GCA_013397795.1 of Orthonyx spaldingii. Lineage (NCBI taxonomy): Eukaryota > Metazoa > Chordata > Aves > Passeriformes > Orthonychidae > Orthonyx > Orthonyx spaldingii. The sequence goes on along the minus strand of VZTJ01005561.1, from coordinate 211,371 downwards.
CCTGCCCTTATCCTGTACTTATCCTCCCCTTCTCTTTATCAGGGGTAAGAGCGAATTTCCTGACCAAGGCTAAAAGACCCCAAGGTCAAACAGAGATCTGAGCCCTCAGCATTCCACAGATCCAAAAGCAATGCCTTAAACAGGTCTCAGTAACTCCCAGGGACTGGGTAGGACCTGAACACTTCCCTGGCACTGGCTGCTGTCGCTGGTGTTATGGAAATGCTGTGCCCACAAATTCTGGGACATCCATTTGCAGGGTGCCCGTGGGCCTGGAAAGCTGGGAGAGGAGAGTGTTGGTGTAAGGGCTTGTGGGCATCTCATAGGCACAGCTGGAATAGGGCTGCCTTGGCCCTCCTCTGCCAGTCAAATACAACAGGGAGACCCCTCACCACAAACACAGAATCCCTGGGGATGGAAAAACTCTCTGAGCCCACCTCAAACCCTAAGCCTGCCTGCTCTGGAGTGTGGCAGAGCAAAGGCATTTTAACCACTGGCTTACATGACTTAAAAGCATTTAGTTAAACCCTCCCTGCTGCTGAGAGCGTGTCCTTTATGCAGACGAGATGGAAAATGGGCATGAAAGCAAATCCAGTGCGTGCAGTAGGCAGGGAGGGCAGCAGAGCCCGGCCGTGGGCAGCACTGGGGTAGGTCCTGGGTGGGCAGCGATGCCCCCTGAGCCCAGTGACAGACCCACCATTGCGGGGGAGAAGGCAGCTTACAACAATTCTGTAGCAGTTTCTGGCATTAAAGCACAGAGATGCCGAGCACTTTACCCCTTGTCACCCTCCCAAGTAAGACAAAGCAGACCCGAGCCCCTCCCATGGATTTATGATTTAATATCAGTGTGTGACCAGAGCTGCCTCATGCTAACAGACTCTGACAGGAGATAAGTAACCATCCAGCCACGAGCACTGCAAGAATCACACCAGACAATTAAACAGCCCTTCCAAAAATAGCCTACCTGACCTGCTACCACTCCTGACTATCAATCCAGCTCTCCCTGCAGAGAAGCTGCTACAGTTGAGTCAAACCTCAAAATACTCCCCCAAAATAGAGCCAAACCAGTGCCGTGTCTGTAAGCGATCCTCCCCTTCCTCAGTTTAGATTGCTCAGAAACCTTCACAGAGAGAAAAATCACTATGTGTCAGGCAGAGCAGAGGCAGATATTGACGGCAAACACGGCAGCAGTGGGGGAAGGCTGCAAGCCCAGGGTGCAGCCAGCCGGGGTGGCACAGTGACAGGGAGCTGGCATCAGGACATCACACTGGGGAGCTCCACCTGCTCATGGGGAGGTCTGGTAAGAAATTCGGAGTCTGAAGCCTTCAAAGCTCACTGGATGGTGTTTTCCATGATCTTCAGTGCATAGGAATGCTGTGCAGCACAGACAGGCTGCCTGTGCCAGCAAGTGGGGCTCTGCCTGCACACCATGGGGCTTTCAGAACCCCCCCGCTGCTCCTCCATGTCCCCCCCAGGCTTTGCTGATTCCCAGCCCCCTTACAGAGTCCTTTCACACCAAGGAGCTGGACACTCAGCCACTGAGGATGAGGAGGGTTCTGTGCCTGGGCTCTCCCATCTCAGGTTTTATAACCCTACACTGCCTCATTTCACCCCAAAGTCTGCACACAGCCACAGCTGCCTCCAGCTCCTACGGAAACGGGACAAGGTTGTGTCCAAGGAATCACAGGTGCTCCTGGTTCCAGAATCACAGAAGGGTTTGAGTTGGAAAGGAGCTGTAAAACCAGCCCATGCCACCCCCTGCCATAGGCAGGGACACCCTCCACTATCCCAGGTTGCCCAGAGCTCCATCCAGCCTGGCCTTGGACACTTCCAGGGAGGACCCTGCAGTGCCATGTGAAGGCAGCACAGGCTCATACCCTGTGAGCAGAATTCCTGCAGGAAGGCAGGGCAGTAAGCTAAACCATGCAGGAAAAGTCTTTATCTGGGTGTAGTGACACCAGGGAGGCTGGATGTCACCTCCCCCAGACAGGCAGCTGAGTTACCCCGTGCCCTGACAGAGTAGGCTTACGCATCAGTAGAAGCAAAAAAACGTAAAAAAGACCCTTTCTCACACATTACACAAAGACCTGAAATGCACCCTTTGATTCTTCATTTAAGCCTTTTTAAAGGCTGTGTAATTTTCATTCCTCTGCCAGTGGAAGTCACTCACAGGAAGTTACTGCACAGTTTCCGTGTTTCTTCAGCACAGTCCTGCTTACAAAACTTGGGCCTCACACAAAAAGCTCCACTATGCACCCCAGCAAGGCACCGAGGCCACTAGAATTGTCCTGCCAGGATGTGCTGCCTGCTGTCCAGCTCCCCAGGGTTTGGGGGTGCTCCAGAGCTGGTTCCCAAAGAACAGACAGCGTGGCGGCAGCACGGGAGTCAGAGGCTCTGCAGGAGACGAGCAGCAACCTTATCAGGCAGTTCCACAGGGAACAGGGTAATTATCCTGTCCATCCTTCTCCTCCAAGAACAGCTCCGAGGCAGTGGTGGGCTGTTATTTGAGAGCACAGCTGAGCTCTGCTCTCAGGAGGGGACACATCAGGGGCTGTCAGTTGGGCCATGCAGAGGCCAAAGGTTCCTGCCACAACTCGCCATCACTGAGTACAAACATGTGGATTTTCGAGTCTAACTCCCTCAGCTCCACCACGGGATCCAGCTGTCCCCACTCGCTGCCCTGGTCGCTCCCCCTGCAGCTCCTCTTCTCCAGCAGCTCCTTCCCCACACTGCCACAGAGGGAAGGGGCTGCTTCCTGCGCACAACAACACAGCAACAGAGGCAAAGGAGGTTTTGATGCAAGACATCACAAACTGCCACTTTTCTGAGCTATTTCAGCACAGGTTTGTTCAGTCTCCCCAGGCACTGGCGTCACTCCTGGATCAGCAGCAGCAGCACCAGTGCTCCCAGCTGGCTGTGCACAGCTCCCACTCCCAGCGCGGGAGATGCTGAGCCACAAGGTGATGCTGAGCCACAAACCCTCGCAATTAAGCCGCTCGTTTCAGTATAATGGCTTGGCAGGGCCTGGACAGCAAATAAAACCTGAGCAGGACAAGACCTGAATGTGCAATAACCCGATCAAAGGAACAGCTGTCCTGACAGGCAGCCACCTCCCACGGCCACTGCAGAGCAATTAGAGGAGCCCAACAGTCCCCGCAGCGGAGGAAGATGAGATGCGAGCTCTTCATTAGACATCCATCGGCCTGGCTCATTACAGGAAAAGGACATCAAAACCAAAGGCCAATAAACTGGGCCTGGAACGTGAGCAGTAGCATCCACACACAGACACTCCGGTGCCAGAACACCCGGTGATCCCACAGCTCCAGCACTCCCAGCACGCGCCCGTCAGCACCTCCACGCGCCAGGGTCACACACCTGCCCCAGAAATTCCATGTCTAAAACAAAGTGCTTGACCCCAGCTCTCCTGGAAGATCAGTTTTAGCCTTGTAATAAACAGACGGGTGGTAACAGCTCCCCAAAATCTGTGGTAAGTTCCAGCAGCAGGAGATGATGTTCCTGAGCGTGCCTGTCCCAACACAGGTGGGGCCAAGCCACCGGCACCTCCGGTCTGGCTCCAGCCCACCAGCATTTTTGCTTCCTAAATTGTCATTCCTAAAGCCCAAAGCTTTAGCACCCCGTGCAAGTCAGCAGGGAGCTGACAGCTATTATTTTAGGAGTCTCCATATGGACCCATTGCAGCATCTTGCTGCTCTAATTTAGGGCACAGGCTGACGAGGAGGGGATGCTGCTTCCACCCCCGGGGGATGTTGGACTTGGAGCACCTTCCAGTTCCTAAAGGGGTTCCAAAAAAGCTGTGGCTGCCCCTGGATCCCTGGAAGTGTCCAAGGCCAGGTTGAACGAGGCTTGGGGCAGCCTGGGACAGTGGAAGGTGTCCCTGCCCACAGCAAGGGTGGCACTGGATGGGCTTTAAGGTCCCTTCCAATCCAGCCAGCACCACCATCCAACTGGTCCCACAGAGTTCTCCTGAGTGCCCCAGCACAGGGCAAGGAGGGCAGCTCCAGCTGGGAGCCCTCTGCTTCCCCTTTTGGAAGGGACCAGATGGGCCATGTTATTCTGAACCCTCTCTAAGTGCTGACACAACACTGCTCGCTCACATGACTTTCCCCTTGCTTTTTAAAGAAGTTTTCTTGTTTCACTCTGACACAGTGGAAGTAAAATTACAGCCGAGGCAGGAGTGATAAGGGAAGAACTTGCTGCAGAGCCTGAGGCACTTGATCCAGGAATAAGATAAGTGACCAGGCCCCACAGCGAGGAAGGAGTCCCCGGTCCTGGGGGGACACAGGACAGCCCCTCCACCCACAGCAGGAAACGTTTGCTGCCACCAAATCCCACAGAGCAGGAAGAGGTCCAGCAAAGGGCAAGATGACCAAAACTATGGAGTTGGTTGAATATGGAGAATGATAGAAAAAGCTGCAAACCCCAGCCCTGAGGTGGGACAGGTGATGGGGGGCACCATAAAGCTACAGAGTCCTGGCTGGAGCGAGGACTGGCTGTTGTGCCTCTTCCAGGACCATCACACAACAGTGCTGCTTCCAACCCCAACAAACCACACCAGCAACAGTCAGAGCAAACCAGAGCATGGTCAAGGGGACCCTCACTTGTGCAGGTCCCACCCAGTGCAGCCACAGGGTTATGTTCCCTTTGGTGTTCCCTGGAGTGAAGCACCCAAAGCAGCCAGCAGGTACCCGTGGAGCCAGTATTTCTTTACAAGAATCCCAGCCTTATAATTTCTGCAATTAAAAAGGGAGTTCTTCTACTGTGAGTTAAAATAGAAGTTTTTGTCACAAATTACCGGCTTTCACTCCCCTCATACCTGAGCTTAAACTGAAACTTAAATGGAAATTTACAGGAGAATGAGAAAGTGAGTCAGCCTGCCCTTCCCAATAGGCATTTATTTTCATCTTCTCGGACTCAGTTAATAGTAACAGCAGAGAAATTAAGTTTATTCCAAATTTACAAAGCCCAGAAGAGGGCAGGTGGTTTTGGAGGGAACTCCACTGCACTGGGGACCAGCGGCAGCACCGGGATTTGCTGCTGGCCAGGGATGCTGTGCTGTGGCTCCTGTCCCACCCCAGCAGGCACCACAGGATACAGGGATCCCTCCTGCTCTGTGAGACCTGTCCCCACAGCAGGAGGTGCCACAGGGCATTGTGTCACCCACGTTATCCCACTTTTGCCACCCACAAAAGTGAGCAACGCTCACACCACCCTGGGGAAAGAGCTAAAATGGCCTAAAAGATAAATCAGCCTCTTGCCTCGTAACCTGTTGAACGAAACTGCAGCCTGGTGAAAGCAGAAGGATTTTACCTTCCAAAGCATGGCACAGAGGCCAAAACAGCTGGGAATTTCCAGCTCTCGTTTGGGAAAGGAATAGCAACGACTCACAGCAAAGCCAAAGATGAAAGCAAAGAGATCCTCCCATGACGAGGAGCAGGACCCAGGCAGGGCCAGGAGCTGCTCCCGAGGAGAGCCAGCCCAGGTGAGCAGGGGACCAGTACAGCCCGTGAGGGCCCTGCCATGGCACATCACTGAGAGATGGTCACTCCTGCCCAGCACAAACCCTGGTGACAGAGCCACTGCCCTCAAACACCCAGCTGTGCCACCGGCTGCCAGCCTCACCTCATGGGCAGCACCGAGGCAGAGTCTGGAGCAGGAGCCAGCCCAAGGGGTGGAGGTTTGTTATCATTCTGCACTTGTGCAAGCTGACAATGCAGGAGAAACCCCAAAAGAGTCCAAAATACACTTCAAAGTGTTCAGAACACATTTCAAAGCACCTTATTCTCTGGCAACAGCAGAGCTGAGGTTCAGGAGATGCACTGCAAAGCTTCCTACCCTACTACATGCCTCCTGGGTATTCAGGTCAGCAGAGGAGCTGCTGCTAGAGTAGAAAAATCCTTTTAGGTATATAATAAGGGAGAATTGAATTCTGCTCCAAGGAGGAGAGACAAAAGCCATTTGTCATGCAACATTTGCTGACAGGACATGTCCACAGCCCAGCCCTCACCTCCCTCCCTGCAGAGCGAGCACCACAAACAAAGGAATTCACACCCAAAGTGTTTGGGACCAAGACAGACATTCACCCACTGGCAGAGAGGGAAGGAATCTGAACTACAGTTTGAAGTTATTTTAGAAAAATTCTCCACAAGGGTTCAGCGCCCGACCAAAATGCAAATCACCATCATGGCTTCCTGAGCAAATGAGCTATTGCTGCATTTTTTCCAGTCCGGCAGCATCTTGCTCTGAAGATCTAATAGCAGCCCTACTGAGCAGCAGCTAATTAAAGCCTTTCCTCCTGCCAAAACCCCAAATTCAGTCTCTAAATGACCCAGTAAGTGAGACTTTTTCCACCTCAGAAGCCCTGGGAGACACCAGGCTGGCAGTTCTGCCCTTGTCACCGCTGTGGCTCTGCCCTCCCTGCCGACAGCAGAGGCATCATGGACTGATCCCTGCTGCTCCTCACGAGGGGATGGGTTCAAAGGCACCTCTCCAAGCACCATCCCACCTTCTGCACCTTTTCCTCCAAGCCCTGGAAAGGCTGTGGAGAGCAGCACCTCTCACTGCTGAGCTCAGTGCCAGCACAGCTCACCCCGCTGTGTCTGGACCTCACCGAGGGGCAGTTCCGAAGGGGGCCAGTCCCAAACCCTGCCACTGCCTGCTCCCCGAGCCAGCTCTGCTCTCCTGCCCAGCAGCAGCCCCCAGACACTGTCCCCAGGCTGACGTGCACCCCTCAGCCCGCCCCACACACAGGGGCACAGAGCGGCTCCAGGCACCCAGAGGGAGCTGGAGGGTGAGGGGCAGCCCCAGCAGGCTCGATGGTGAAGCCTCAAGTTGGCTGTTCCAGCACAGACTTTGTCTTCCAACCACTGCATGGGCTGTCCCCTGCACCCGAGAGGAGATGGCATCAAGGAGGTGACACGAAGGCTGCTGGGACAGGGCTGTGCCAGCCTCCAAGGCGGGTGGCTGAGAGCACGAGCTGCCAGGCCATGAGCATGGAGATACCATGTCCAAGGCAAGAAAATCTGCCGGAAGCAAACTCCACATCAGGTCCTCCACCACCACAAAGGTCACTTCATCCCACCCAGGAAAACTTGCACGGTTACAGACCCACAACCCTCCTTTCCAGAAGACTCTGGCCCTGAGGCTCCTTTCCATCAAAGACAAGCAAGCAAGACAAATTTAAAAATTAATGGACTCAGCTACTGGAGATGGTCCTTAGATGCATGATCACACAAATGTGAATTAGAGCCATTCCTGGCGCAGAAGTTCCCTGTGACAGGCTGGGAAGGGGACACACAGGCCCTACTCTGCCTTTCTCCCCCCTGCACACAGGGATGTCCCTTGTGGCAGCTCCACCATCCTCAGAACCCCCCTGGCAAATACAGCTGTTGCATGAAAGGGCTCTTGGCTCCGATCAGGCCCCCAAAAAGCAAGTTATTCCATCCAACTCTTCAGAAACCAAGTCAACATGGAGATGTTGATCCCTCCCCCATCAAGACTGGTTGCCCAAGGAGCCCATACAAAAGCTGGGGCAGACAACAAAAACAAAGCCTCTCCCAGAGCCCATCTCCATCATCACGACCAAGCAAAGGCATCTCCACAGCAAAAACGGTGTCGAGGCATGGAGAGTTATAAATAACCATTTGGGGGATTATTTGCAGCTGTGCACAAATCTTCTGGGCAACAGTGACTTATCCTGAGCAACAGTGACTGCTGGGGACGGAGGGGCTCTGGCATGGCACGGCATGGCACACCTCCTGCATGATGGGGACAGTGCATCTGTCCCAGCCAGCAGGGACACAGATGCACTACTTGTGTCCCTCAGGCACCACTTGTGTCCCTCAGGCAGCCTTCCCCTTCTTGGCTACTCTCGGTTAAGGCCAAGCTGTGGAGCATTGCCAGGGGTTTTTCCTAAGCCAAGCTCAAGTTGAAGTATTTAAGTGTAAAGAATGCAAAGGAAGAAAAGGCCTAACCCCAAATGACCCCAGCTCTTGGGGCAGGCCCAACACGAGGGCCTTGAGGAGCAGCATCACTTTGCCTCCACGGCGAGCGCTGGTCCCCGGCAGCCAGGCAGGGCTGCGCCCGGCTCTGAATCAGCCTCTCCACAGCAGGCGCTGGGAAAGGCACCGGAGCTGGAGACACAGTAAATAATGACTTTGCACTGCGTCAGGAGCTAATCCACTCAGTGATGCAAATGAAATTCGTGGGCCACTTCCCCCTCACTCCGGCTCCTCAGTGATATTATAAAACAATCCCCGCTCCCAGCCTGACTTCATCGCGATGTCACCGCGCGGCTGCAGGAAGCCATTCAGAGGAGCCAGGACGACTTTCACTCCTCTTCACCACCTCACTTTCTCATTCTTCTGCTATAATTGGAAGTCATGAAAATGCATTTGTTCATGTGCTCCGAGTGTCAGCTATTGAATGTGCTTGTGCTCTCTGTTCAGACCATCAGAATAAAGGTGTTTAACTGTTCCCCCCAAAGGTGAAGCTATTCCTGTTGCATCCTTTCACATGGCAACAAAAGATCGGGAGGAATCCACCAGCAGGATCAGCTGGAACGCACCGGCAACACAGCATGAGGAAGAGGAAGAACAGCTGAAGGCTGAGATTTAGACATCTGAATTTTTTTAGCTTCCCTGCTGCTGACTAAATATCAAATGTAGGAAGACGAGAGCAGAACTACAAGAGACTGAAGACTTTAAACATAGAATGATGGAATCCTGGAATAGTTTGGGTTGGAAGGGACCTTAAAGCCCATCTTGTTCCACCCCCTGCCATGGGCAGGGACATCTTCCACTAGCCCAGGTTGCTCCAAGGATCTCCCTGCACAGACACCAGTTATCCCTCATTTTCCCAACCACACCCCCAAAAAATAAGCAATTCATCTCCTGCTTAGAGCTGGAAAGCTTCCCTTGTTCCAAAGACTGAGCTAGGGAGGGAGCTCCCACCCGAAGAGGAAGCTCACAGACTGAGTCTTTGGAAAAACCCAGATTTAAGTAGATGCAAAAAAGCCAATTTTCAGGGAGCTGTGCCATAACAAGTCTCAAGTTTGCAAATCTAGTAACTTCCATGTACCGGAGCTTATTAATACTGGATTTTTTGGCAGGCACTGCCTTGTCCAGCTCGGATTAGCAGCAAGTATATTCTGCTTGTCAGATTTAAACAAGATGTATAAATCTGGCACAAAAGCAAGACCAAATATGGAAGCAAATTATTTAAATTGACAAGATGTAGCTCACAAGCATTAAGCACTCGGCAGTCAGTGCCCATCAGCTGGGGCAGGAAGGCTCCTGCTCTGGACCACAGCAGTTAAGTTCTGAAAGCAAGAGGCTAACGCGGTTACCCACCCCTAGCACTTACTGATTCCAGTATCAGGCTGGATTGGATTTTTTTTTTTTTTTTTTCACACGATAGGAAGAGCAGGATGGCTGTAAACAGCTGAGGGGGTCAGCCCAAAATCCCTCACAAGCAAACAGCCTGAGCAGAGCCATAACAGTGCCTGGGCACAGAGCCTGCGCTGGGCAGCACCAGGGTCCTGCCAGCCCCTGCCCAACACCTGCACTGTGCAGGCAGCCCAGGAGGGCGAGAGCCACACAGAAAACTACCAGCACCTGGAGCAGAGCTGGGAGTGCCTGGGCAGCTCCACAGACAGGGAAGGGGGGCAGGCCCTTGCTCCCGGGAGGTGGCACGGAGCCCCATCGCCATGTGTGACCCGCGGCTGCCGGGGCCATCCCGCAGCCATCCCGAGCTGTGAAGCAGGATGTGGCCAGTGCCCAGCAGAGCCCGGCAGCTGCCAGGGCAGAGCAGCGGGAGCAGCAGATCCATCTGTCCCGCGATGCTGCGGGAGCAGAGCTGTCATGTCTCATGAAACGCATTTCCCTTCACAGAACCGGCATCAGCTGTGGGAGCCGTGGCCAGGGCTCTTTGACTGCAGCATGAGCGGCCTGGGAGGGCTCCTCGAGCTCCTCCCCACCCATGGACAGGAGTCATCCCGAACAGGAGAAAAGCCAGCATTGCTGGCAAGTTATTAATTACACAGAGTTCAGGTGCCTCCTCACAGGCAGAACGTTTTCATTTGTTTCATTTTTCTAATGGGGGCCTGTCTAAAACCAGGATGGACACATCCCTCAGAGCCTGCATCGAAGTTGTCCCAACAGCCCAGCACTGACCACAGCAAAGCCAAACAAGCAACCCTCACACAGGAGGAAGCTGTTTGGCCAGAGCCATCCCTTTGGCTGGTGCAGCCAAGCCTTGGCCACCTCTCCAAAGGGGAGACATTTGGGGTTCTGAGAGAAGGAGCTCCCAGGGCACAGCTCTGCCCCCACGGGTACCCCGGGAGCTGCAGTCCCTCACCACAGAGCCTTTTGCTGCCCACAGCCCTGGGCTCCTTGGGATGAGGCACAGCAGGAGGGAACCGAGCATTCCCTGGGAGAGACCCCAGGGCTGCTGCTCCGCATGGTGCCCGTGGGGCTCCCGATCACCTGGGTGACTCCAGCCTGCCCTGCACAGCTCTGGGTGCAGCTCAGAAGGAGCTGTGGTTTGGAACAGTGCCCTCCCTTCCTGGGAAGAGCTACAGCCAGCACAGCTACTTCTGGGAATTGCTTCTGCTTAACACAAAATTTGGCTGCCACCAACCACCACCGGAGCTTTCTTCCTGTCTCCCCCATCCCTCCTGTGGCTCTTGTGGAAAAACTGACTTCCTGCTGCTGGCTGCTGCGGGATGGCAGCACAGGGGTCACATCTCTCCCCTTCTCTGCTGGGGCAGCAGCCCCTGACACCAGCCCTGACAGGGCTGAAGAACTCTGGAAAGATTTCCACCTTCATCCATTGGGTCACTGTCTGGAAAACTAAGGCAGTTACTGTGTCGTTTTACATCCCTGATGTTCATATCACCTTTCTGCCTCCAGAGACTCCTGGCCAAGGCACAGAGGCCACCAACACTAGCCCAGCCCAGCCATGGATGGATGGGCGGGCTCAGAGCTGGGCAACAGCAGCCCACAGCTGCCCTTTGCCTGAAGAAAGGGACACCCAAGGGACAGCCCTTGTCTCCATCACACTCAGGTGCAGATGCCCCAGCCTCACATCTCTGTTCAGGTACCAGGTGGGAGGGCACCGTGACACCCCAGGGAGCCCTTGCAGGGTCCCCCCCCCAGAGGAGCACAGGGCCTGTGGTTTCTGCTAAATCTCCAAGTATGGGACCAGGCCATTCCAGGGCATGGACAAGTCCTTGGCCAGGCTTTATCTCCTACAGCATCACCTGAAAGGTCTCCAGCGGCTCTGGAGCTCTCTGTGCTCTCTCTGTCCCCTGCCCTCAGCCAGCTGTGGGACAGGACACCCGTCCCCCAGGCTTGTGGGGCAGGACAGGGCAACCCTGGAACACGGTGCTGGCAACCCAAGGCTGCATCCAGGACCCCCACACAAGGATTCCTGCTTCCCTGGTTTTGTTCTATTGCCTTTTCCAAAGAGCTGGTTTTTGGCAACCTGCAGCCCTCAAAGAGCACAAGGAACACCTGTGGTTACTCTTCCCCTACAGGGAGCTCCTTACTCACCCTTTTCTGAGTGGCTCTAATTCATGAACTTGCAGAATAATGACTCATGAAGCCACGCTGGAGGGATTAATCTCACCAACACTCTCCACCACAGTCTGTGCTGCCCTTGGGGCCCGAGCTGGACCACAGGCACACAAAGGCCACCAGCCCACAGTGGGGTCTGGCAGCTGTGTCCCTGTGCAGCACAAAGCCTCTCACAGCTGGCTGCTGCAGGAAAATCCACCCAAACACTTCTCCTGGGCACAATCCCATCCCACTCACCATTGTAAACATCTCCTCTCATTACCACACACCTTCAATCCAGGCCAGGGGAAAGCACTTCCACCTTCCCCTTGTGATCACACCCCTTAAAACAACGTGTTTCAGCCAATCCTGCCCTCAGCTCAATTATGGGCACAGCCAGAAGTTCATTTCTCAGTCACTGTGATCATGCCGCTTATTTGCTGATAGATCCGACGGGGGCCTGGATGGCAATGAGAAGCCTCTCCAGTGTTTTCAGATTTTTGCCTGTTGAGCTGCAGGAGGAGGAGGAGGAGGAGCTGTGCTGGCTGGGAAGGAGGGAGGGCAGCAGCCCACAGCAAGGGCTTGCGCAACTCCCTCCCTCCAGTTCCTACAGAAACCCCAGCAGTTAACAAAATTCACACCAAGTTTTGAGAGCAGGTTCAACCCCACCTCCTGTTCCACAGCAGACACCAAACCCTCAAGGTCTTGCTCTGTTTCACAGCATCTTCTGCTGGTGCCAAGACAGGTGAGTGCCCGCCCACATCTCGCTGCCAGTGAAGGATGCCCTGCACACCCTGCCAGGGACCCGTGTAGGAATTTGTAGGATCACATGTGTGTGAGCGAGCAGGCGTGCAGAAATGCCTGCACTGTTTGCTGAGAAGTCTCCTTAGAGACAGCCCAGGCATTAAATTCCCCAGAAAGACTCAATAGTTGGAGAATAATCATGGCAGAGTCTGGAGACCAGGGTGGTTTAACCTCTGCAGTGGTGTCAGAGCCAACAGGAACCAGGCAAACATGCTACAAACCTTCCTGCCACCCCAAGGCACCCAAATGCCCACAGGCCAGCTCCAAACCTCCACCCAGCATCCTATGGTCGACACCAGTCAGCAACAGATGCCCCGGGAAGGAAACAGACCACTTCATTATCCGGGCCCAAGATCATTTGAGGATGACAGCTATCTCCGGAGATAAGAAAGAAAAACCCACCCTGCAGCTGCAGGGGGGAGGGAAAGAGAAACCACTTCCACTGCAAGACTCAAGCGAGCCCTTGTGCGCTGCAAGGGGACACGGCGGGGATCAAGCTGTCCCTGCTGAGCCCAACAGCCCCGGCACTGCCAGAGACACATCCCAACTGCCTCCAAAACAGCTCCCTCCAAAACATCACCCTCCAAAGCAGCTCCCTCCCCTGAGCCACAGGTCTCCAGTGCAGGGAAGAGTGGGACTGGGGAGGCCAGCTCAGGTGACAGGCTTTAAACCCAGCCTGGGAAGGAGCCCTGCCAAGGGGCACACGTTCCCATCTTCCGCCAGCTCTGTGCTCACTGGGCCGTGCAGAACCACAGCCCATCTGTGCAGCGCCGGGGCCCAGACCCACTTCCCTTTTCTGCTTGTACCTGCTCTGCAGCACTGCCCTGGGGCGGGGGACGGGCTCCCCATGGGCTGTGTGGGGGACACAGCTCCCACTGCCCCAGGCTCGGGGCTCCAGCACCGAGAGCTGCGTTACCACCACAAGGCGCACAAAAAAACCCTCCGAAATCATGTTTCCAATTTCTGCAGCATTATATAATTAGCATCATTTGTGTTGCAAAAGTAATTGCAGTAACATTTTTAATTAGTCTATTTGAACACTAACATTTCTCCAGTGTGCATAATATGTTGACACGAAATTACTGGGTTTGAGGCAACTCCGAATGATTGGAGTTTGTTTTGCTTTTGTTTCTTACTTGTTTAATACAGTCAATAAGAGCCGGCGCTGAACGGTGCCGAGCCCAGCCCGCAGAGTGGCTCGAGCTGCAGTGGAGAGCAAAGTGTGATGGGTTTCACTTCCGTCTGGGGGGAGGAAGGGTGGCTTGTGAAGGCACAGAACAAGAGAGAAATACTTGCTTGAGAGGTAAGGCCTGGGTGATATTTTCCAGCTGCTCAGTTCTGGTCTCAGATGTTGACTCGTGAAAACACAAAACAGAACAAGAGCACTGGCCTTGGAGGACAGGGAGAGGAAAACCTGGAGGGAGGAATTCTATGTGGCATGAAGTTTGGAAGGAGATCTAATCTGAAGAGTTTCTTTGCTTACTGAGTCATAAGCAGGGACAAGACGTAAGCATTCTCCCCAGAAAAGTTCCTGCATGAGACCCAAGCACCTATTACCAAGTGATGCTTTTTTTCCCCTTTCTCTTCAGGAAGAATCAAGATTTTCCTTTCCAAGATCTCTTCTACATTGTACATGTGAAAGCAGTAACAGATGCAGGTTATTTTTTGCTCCCAAGTGTGAATCATGTTCCACTCTTCCTCACCTCTGCCCAGGCCCCCAGGGTAGGAGCCCAGCCCAGCCACAGCAAGTGCAGGTTGAGGAAATCCAGCTCCTGGGGACACCCCCCGCCCGAGCACCCTGATCCACAAAGGGACCCAGAGCTGCCTGGACAACAGGAGAAATGGCCCCCGAGGATGCCAAGGCGGGGGAAATATGGGCAGGAAAGAGAAAGCTGCCAGCTCCCAGAAGCAGCACATTCCCAGAAGACGACCAAGAACTTCACTCTCATAAGCTTTCAAACCAATTCCCTTTCCTTTACCATCCTACAGCGCTTCCAACATCAGGAGAATCAAGATTTGGCCACTTGTTTCTTCCCCATGACAGCTTGCAGGTCCCAAGGGGCTGCTCCCTCCCTCCTAATGCACTCCTGGTGTTGGTACTGGCTGGATGAACCCCCAAACCCAGGAAGGGGAAAACACACGCTCCCCTTTCTCTTTGTTCCTGAGAAGTTTCTACACCCTCCAGCTACAACAAGTCGTTAGAGAAGGGCCAGAAACCCCGCTGTACCATGGGCTGAGAGGCAGCCAGGGGCATGGAGCTTCCCTCGGGAAGAGTTCATCTTCCTGGCAGCTCCAGGCACATCCTCGGCGCTTCAGCTTCCAACACCCACAAGATATTGATTTCTTTTTGTTCACCTGCCAGAACCAGCCCTGCTCCCGGACCGGCTGTGCACAGACCTCCCCTGCCCACACCCACTTTCTGGCTCACCAGAGAGACGTTGGCCCAGGAAGTCTTCAGATGCACACAAGGATAAGGAGGAGATGGCGTACGAGGATAAGAAGCAGATTAGCAGGCAATTAAGAGGCATTTGTGGTATCCATTAGTATTTCAAGCTACAAAGAGTCAGTTTCTGCTAACTTCCTCCCAAAAGTCACAAGTAATGAGCTAATTAACAATCTAATTATTGCAAATGCCCTAGAAAGAAATCAGGGCACAGGTGAAAACCTACTTAAAGCGAGCACAGGAGTAGGAACAGCTGAGAGCAGGCAGGCTTGTGCCCCAGCTGCATTTCCAGCCATCCCACAGAACAGCGGGATAAAAGACTCGGGGAAGTTGTTAAAGTTGAATTAAAGCTGCATTCAGTAAAGACAGAGGTAGACCCTCACTCCAGAGCTTCCTGCCAGCCCTGCGGGGCTGAAGAACCCCTAAACAAAAGCCAGCCCCGGGATTTTCTGCCTCCATGTCAGTAGTTACCAAGTTGAGCAGGAGCTCCAGCACAGCCTTTGGGGCACAAACTCAAAGCCAGTGGTACCTGCACGACCCAACATGAGCACGGCTCCCCTGGAGCAGCCACAGCAGGGCAGTGCCAGCCTTGGCACCCCCAGTTGTGCCTCCCACCAGGACGAGCCCCGGGGCAGCCGTGATTCCAGAGCAGATGGCAGTGGGAGAGACTTCTGTGTCGACTTCCCAAGCTGGAAGCATCCTGCAGGGAGACACGGCGTGTCCTCCACCCCAGGGCACAGCTGCTCGTGCCCTCGCCGTGATGGGCATCACCCCACAGCTGCCTCACCCACGGGAGCACCTTCACCTGGGCACCCCTGCACCTCACGGGAGGGATCTGGGAAGATCCACACAGCACTGAATTTAGGAAAGTAAAGATCAGGCTGGTCTGCAGCCCTCAGCCTGCAGAATTCCCTATTGCACATCCACGTCTGTAACACCAGAGTAACCTGGAAAAGGGTTTCTAAGGCAGAAAGGGATGTCACAGAGCAGTCACACCCTCGGGGATGTCACCGAGCACAGCGGGCTCCTGGCAGTGCCACTGGTGTCCCTTCAGGCTCACAAGGGCTCCAGCCCCAGGGCCAGGACTGCTCTGCTCAACAACACCGAGACCCCCTCGCACTGAGCGCTGATTTAACACTGGCTAAAAACATTAAAGGATAAACCTTGAAGCAAGAGCACAGTTACAGGTTGGGATAACAGCTCCTGACAGCTGGAAGAGACTTGGAAAGGCGCCAGTTATCCGACACTGGATGCTCTAGGTAGAACTGAGCAGAGCTCTAGAAATAACGCAAGCAAACCCCAGCCCCACCAGCTCCCCAACACACTCCAGATTTCATGGACATTGTGTTTGCACAAATACACTGTCACTGTAAGGAAAGCCAGGGAATTAACAGCCAGGTAAACCTGGGAAGACCCACAACAGAGATCCGAGGTGCACAGAATTCCTTTCAGTAATGTGACTGAACTGCCCGTGTGTGAAACCTCAGGTACCAGGGGAAACTGTGACCTTGAGAAACAGCCCTAGGACACGTTTTACTCTCCATATCCACTTTTCTCTGCTTGCCAACACCTGTCCAGGCCTTCAGGAGGGGGTTTGGGAAGTGGCAGGGAGATGGTTTTGGTATTTTAAGGTTAAACTCGTGTAGCAAGTGTTAGGGATGAGTTGCAGCATCATTTAAATTGGATTAGACTTCCACTGCTTGTACAGGCAGCTGCAGAGATGCTCCCGAGAGCACCCGAGGCAGAGCCCCCCTGCCCGCAGGTACAGGAGCCCCCCGAGACCCGGACCCACCACAGCACCTCACACCCCACGTGTGCCTCACAAAACCCCAAGGACAGCTGCCAGGAGGAGCCTTTTAGAGCTCTAAAGAGGGTTTGTTTTCATGCCAAACGCCTCAACTTGGGAGTCAGCCACCCACCAAAATAAGACTCTGTCCCAAATATTCACAAAAGCAGAATTTCACTGCCAGCAGCTGCGAGCACCGGCCCCATCTGAACCCCACACAGGAGGGACCCACAGGACAGGGCGAGCAGGAGCAGCCCCCAGCTGGGCTGACTACAACAGCAACCAGATAACGCCTGGGTAATTCAGCCGAATTTCCCGAGGGGACATCCCAAATCCCTGAAGAGCCCCTCCGGAATCCCAGCGTTATCAGAACAAAGAATCATGGTCATAGTAACCTGACTACTGCAACGTATTTTGTTATAAAGCCTCATTTTTTTTCCTCAGCAACACAACTAAGCCATGCAAGTCCTCGCCGGCTGTGCAGTTCCAGCCCCGGAGCAGCCCTCGCCCAGCCCGTCTGCCACCCAAACACACGTTTTGGTGTTAAGTACATCAAAAACAAACTCCCCTCGGCCTTTTTCGGTGGATTTAGCTGAAGTCCTGGGCGCTTATCTCTGCTAACGAGACCCGACCGGCTTAAAGGCACCGACTAGTTGCTCGGTTGATTAAAAAAATGACTAAGCTGCTTCCCGGTGCCGCGGGGATGCTCGGGGCCGGTGCCGCGGGGATGCCGCCCGCAGGGAGCTGGGGGGCCGGGCGCGAACACGGAGCGAGGCCCCCCCCGGCAGCGCCACACTCACCTTGACACTGGAAGCCCTGCTTGCCGAAGCCCCTGCGGAGAGAGAGGCGCAGTCAGACACCGGCCCCGGCCCCGCGGCGCAACCACCCTGCCCGGAGCCGCCGGCCGGAGGGGAGCGGGCACCGCGGGGACCGGGATGGGATACGGGGGTGCGGGGGAGTCGGGACGGGAGGGGTGCCCGGAGGAAGGCGAGCATGAGCCCCAGCAGGCTGGGCGAGCCCGGGGAGCGCTGTCCCGCCGAGCCGGTGTCCCGGAGCGGCTGCGGCGGCCCGGGGGAAGGCTCACCAGATGAAGTCGGTGCAGTGGCTGCAGAAGGTGGGCTGCTTGAAGAACCGCGCGGTGAACTTGTGGTTCTTCACCTCGTGTACGTTCTTCTGCCGCAGAGCGCCCTTGCGGGCGAAGCGCACCGGGCCCTCCTCGCCCTCGGGGGCCGGCGCTGCCGCCGGCGGCTCGGCCATGCTGTGCGGGGCTGCCGGCCCGGCCCGGCCCGCTCCGCTCCGCTCCGGTGCCGCTGCTGCGGCGGGGCTGGGGCTGCTCCGGCCGCGNGACACCGCCCGCCGGGCCACGCCCCCTCATTTACATACGGCGGTCACGCCCCTCATCTGCATCGCCGGCCCCGCCCCCGACGCCTCGCTGCACGGCAAGCCCCGCCCCCCGCCGCACGGCCACGCCCCCTCCGATTTGCATATTGGTTTGCATGGGGCGCGTCCCGGTCCCTGATTTGCATAGAGCAGCTGCATCCCGCGGGGATGCGCGGGGAGCACCGGGGCAGGGACAGGGACAGAGCCGGGATAGACCCGGGGCACGGGCAAGGACAGCGACAGAGCCGGGACACAGGCAGGGACAGGGCAGGGACAGGGACAGAGCCAGGATAGACCCGGGGCACGGGCAAGGACAGGGACAGAGCCGGGACACAGGCACGGACAGGGCAGGGACAGGGACAGAGCCGGGATAGACCCGGGGCACGGGCAAGGACAGGGACAGAGCCGGGACACAGGCAGGGACAGGGCACGGGCAGGGACAGGGCACGGCAAAGGACAGAGCCCGGGCACGGGCAGGGACAGAGCTGGGACAAGAGCAGGAATAGGACACGGGCAGGGATAGGGACAGCCCCCGGCCGGCGGCCCGCGTGAGGCGGGGCTGTGGGCAGGGTCACCACGGCAGGGACATCGTCCTGTCCCACTGCCCGAGCAGGCAGGCGGGGGAACGAGCAGGACTCAGTAGGAGGTAGATATGGGTGTCTTGGTGCCAGCCGTGGGGACACCGGCACCGCCCCATGCCCACTGCAGGAGTGGCAGTGACAGTGCTGGGCCCTCAGGAGTCCCACACTTCCCACTGTTAAGGCCAGAATGATTTCTTTCTACCCTGAGTTTCTGCACAACACAAGTCAGGTCCGGAGGGGATCCGGGCAGCAGCTCAGGCACAGGAGCTGTGCCAGGCTGGGCACCAGCGTGGCCGTGCCCTGGGGAGCAGGAGCGTGGCCACGAGCAGCCCAAGCAAGGCCACAGGCCCAGGGCTCACACACAGACACAGGGACACAAAGCCACCAGCTCCGTGGTCCTCTTGGAATGATTTTTTAAATTTCCAATTGGAATAATGACCTTCTTTTACCAATCCACTGCAAACACCTCAGCTGGCTGGCACAGAGGAGTTTTCCAACCACATCCACTATTCATGTCCCTCGCTTCCTCACAGCACTCATGGACACTGAAAATCAGATCCATCAGCCTCCTCCTCTGACATCCAGGTCTCCCTGGGCCCGCCTGGTCCTGCATCATTCTGGTCTGGGTGCTGAGGAGATGAGAATTCAGATCTAAACAGGAGACAGCTTCAACTGAAACATAACCATAAACATACTTCCATGGACAAGTCTTTCTAAATTCTCATTTCTGGGATTTAATTCTGGCTCTGCACCCACATGATCCCTCCCCTTCCAAGGCCCAAGACCATCCCTGCTCCGCTGTGATCCAGCCCTCCATCCTACATGCTCTTTCTCTGAAGAAAGCCCTGCTCACTCCATGGAATTAAACACCCAGGAGACTTTCCTGAAATAGGCCCAGGGCTGTTATTACGCAGCTGCTTTAAAAGGTTCATTACAGCAATAAAACGGGGCTGACCTGTCCTGCTGATGTCACCCTCGCAGGAACAGCAGGCTGGTACCATCTCACAGCACTGCCTGATTTTCCTGCTAAGAAGGAGAAATGAATTGCAGGCAGCCCTGCTCGTGCTGTGCCGTGCCAGGAGGGGAGGAGGGAACGGCCCCGGGTTACGTGGGGAGCGCGGGGGCCACACGTGGGGCTTGCTGTGCCCAGCACAGCACCAGCCACACTGTGGGGTCTCCCCTGCCCCAGGAGTACCACTCACTGCGGGCTCCTGCAGGATCAGTGCAGCAGAAATAACTCCTCCTGCATGGAAAGGAACCAGAGCAATAATGGAAATAATAACGGGGCGTTTTGACTCTTTCCCTGTGCACTGTTCGAGGGAGTGGTGTGTTCCGCTCAGCACTACTGCACTGCACGTGGAGCCACACCAGGCTGAATTCTGCTCGATTTAACTGTAAACTCTGGGCTTTGCCTGTTTCTACCTTGTTGTTTTTTACTGTATGTTCCCATTTTCCAAGGACAGCCCCCATAACTGCTGCATGTGGAACACAGAGAATATGGCTTTAATTTCCCCCTACGAGTATTGATAATTATGATAATCACACTCAAACTTTTGTCATTGCTGGGCCAAGGTACAAAAGTACAAAAGCCAGGTACAGTTCTTGCTCTCAGGGGATTGCTTTCTTCTTTCCTTAGTTTATGTAATTTTACCTTATTTTACTTTTTTTCATTATTTATTGCACTCTGAGTCACGTCATATTAAAGGCAGGATCTTCATGACCATGTTAATTCTCACAAAAGCTGAGGATCCAGATCCCCTCAGCACTTTGAAATGTCGGGATGAACATCCCAGCAGCTCCTTCCTCTGAGGAAACTGTTATATTTATTAATGCAAGTGCAGTCCCCCAGGTGTGAGGAGGGACTAACACACACAAACAGCCCTGAGCCGTCGCTCTCAGGGGAGCACAGCGGTGGAGCAGAGGGGAAATCAATCCGGTTCATTCCTGTTTCCATGAAAGTGTGGGTTCTAATGCTATTTTCCCTTCCATCAGCTCCTGCTGTAGAGAAGGCACCAAACCCCAACCAGAGATGTGGGAAGTGGTGTCTGCACTCGCTGCCGCACAGGGGATCTCCATGGAGCTGTCAAATCCAAGCTCCCTTTGCCGGCGGCTCCGCGGCCTCCCCGCGCTGCCGGGGGCGGGGGAGCAGCCCCTCTGCACAGGAGACAGCGGCGGCAGGGGCAGCCTCCCCTGGAGACGTGATTCACATCCTCAGGAAGGGACCTCATCCTCCCACCAGGCCGGCGAGGAGCTGCTCTGGGAGGGGGGAGTACGGAGCAGCCACAGGACTGGGAAATGTGGGAGCGGCGAGCCCGGCGTGAGCCTGCGGGGCCGGGGCGAGGAGACCGGGAACGTGAAACCTGCCCAGAAAATTCCCCACCCCAACTCCCGGGACGCAGGGCTCGCTCAGGGAGCCGCTGCCATGCCATAAGCCGCTGTGCTGGACAGCTCCAGCCCCAAAAACCCCGCAGAGCCACACAATCCCCAAACCCACGGTGAATTCTCCCCATTTCCTAGGAAAGCTCTGCCTCCACACGTGCGGGAGCCCCTGAGTGTGTGGGAGCTGCGGTCCTGGAGCAGCGGCTCCTGTGGGAGCACCCGGCAAGCGCCTGCAGCCTCCAGCCTGGCGTGGATGCGGGAATGCTTCTCCCCTGGTGCCCACACCGGCTTCCTCTGAAGAATTCAAAAAAGCTGGAGAACAGATTTGCCTCTTTTATTTTTTTTTTTAATCTGTTTTTTTTTTTTATTTTCTGCGGGACCCAAATCCGCCACAGGAAACAGGTGGAGGAAAAGTCCAGCTCTAATTAGATATAAAGGTGTCTCAGCAGCACTCGGCAGCCTCCACATCCGCTCGTCGTCTTGCCCTCACCCAGCATGCCAGGAGGGCCGAGGCAGAGACAGGGACCCTGCAGCAGGGACAGGGATCTTAGGCGGAAAATCCTGGTCCCACCAGACTTTGGAGGCTCTTGTCGCTGCTCACAGCAGTTGATTCTTCAGCCCCCGCTCAGAGGCTGCACGGGGGGTCCCCGGGGGCAGCACAGCTCCGGCAAAACCCCACGGGACCAAGGGCCCGGGGGCAGAACCGCAGCTGGACCCGCAGGCTGGGGCACCCCCGGCTCGGGGCGGCGCTGGGGAGCGGGGTCTGCCCCGGGTTCCGCGGGGACACTGGGGACGGACGGGGTGACAGGCACCCCCCGCAGCGGGGTGGCATCAGCTGCTCTGGTTTTTCCCTTTCTGCTTTCACAGTTTTCGCATGTTCCACGTCCTCCGTGCAGCGAGGATGGAGCGGGGAGAGAGATGCTGCGTTCATGTGAGGAGAGACCCAGTTCCCCACCCACCGGCGACAGGAGATCCTTCACAGCAGCCGCTGGGGGAGAAGAAGCCCAAATGTTGGCGCCTGAGCTTACATAAACCTCCGGAGCGGCCGGAGCGAGGGGACAGCCCAGCGGCACGGGGACAGCCACAGGGACACGGGGACAGCCACAGGGACACGGCCACAGCCGCACGGACACGGCCACAGCGCCGCCCGGCTGGAACAGCCCCTGCTCCCGTCCTGGATGTGAAAATCCATCATTTCCTATTACCTCCTCCCGCCTTCCCCAGCAGCCTTGCCTCGTCCGGCAGTGCGTGTGTGGAATGTCCGGCTGCTCTGGGATGTAGGGATGTGATGGACAGGACTCAGGGCTGGCGCATGGGGACGCTGCTGGCGGTGACAGGGCTGCCGGGGGGCACAGAGGGCTCCCGCTGGCCGTGGCCTCCCAAACCAGCTCTGCTCACCCGGAGCGGGATCAAACACCCCGGGCAGAGACCTCCAGGTGCGCTGGGCAGAGAGGAGGAAACCCGGGCAAAGCAAACGAGGAACTGCCATCCCTCGTGGTCCCCGAGCACAAGCGATGCAGCAGCTGGCAGGGAGCTGGCACACGCTGATCCTGCCCGGGGCAGGAAGGAGTTAAATAGGGCTCATCCCCAGCCGTCTCCAGGCTCGCAGCTCTCCCGGGACTCACAGGGAGCAAGGGTGGCCTGGGTGTGCAGTTCCCAGGCTGTGAGGGGCAGCAGGGCTGTGCCAGAGGAGTCAAACCATTCCCAGCTCAGAGCTGCAGTGCCTGGTGTTCGGGGCTTGTGTAAACACATCCTTGTTTCTCAGACCCAAGAGCATTTCTCCATCCCTCCTTAAGGCAGAGCACGCTGCAGACGGATGAATGAAAAGATGAATGAGTTGTTCACTGCCCGTGGCTGTGCCCCTTCTGCTCCCTGCAGAGAGGGACAGGGCCACCAAACCTGCCCTAAAGCTGCCCCGACCCCGTGTGCACGCGAGGCTCAGGCACTCGGGGTGCTCGCATGGCTCGTCACATGCCAAACACGGTTAGGCTATTTAAATATTTCATATTCCTGCCTGCTGGCTTTCAGGGAAAACAAATTAATTCTGTTTCATGTACCCAGAAACGGCCCACATCAAACCGCCTTCCTGCACAGTTGGTTAAGCAAAGTTTGTGGTGAAATCCTTGGGGTTTTGTTGCTTGGTTCCCAAACCATCTGATCGATAATTGGCTTCCATGTCCTATAACTCTATGGGAAGTTGTCATTATTCCTTGCTATTGATCCAACTTTTTGAATTCCCTGTGTTTCGAACACACTGGGTTAATGCATGGCGAGGTCAGGGTGGTGGCAGGGCAGAGTGGCACTGCCATGTCCACATGTCTCACTGGGGTGCAAAGGGGAGCTTCAGGCTTGGGACAGCCAGGCAACAGCATGGAGGTTCAAGGACAGCACTGAATTTTTATGCTGGATAAAAAAGCAAGACTCAAACTCAGCAGCACAAAGACCAAGCTGCATGTGATGGGCTCGAGCTGGTGCAAGATGAAGAGAAAGCTCCAGGGAGAACTTAGAGACTCTTGAAGTGCCTGAGGGATTTTTAGGAGAGCTGGAGAGGGGCTTGGGACAAGGGATGAAGGGACAGGACAGATGGGATATTGGGAGGGAATTCCTCCCTGTGAGGGTGGGGAGGCCCTGGCACAGGGTGCCCAGAGAAGCTGTGGCTGTCCCTGGATCCCTGGAAGTGTCCAAGGCCAGGTTGGATGGGGCTTGGAGCAGCCTGGTGACACAGCCCAGCTCTGGAGGCAGAGCGAAGGGGAAGCAGGAGAGCAGCAGAGCCACCAAGCCTCTGCCACCCTTGGGCCGCGCTGCAGCACCTGCCGCCTCTGGGCTGCAAAATAATTCTGCTTGAGCCGTGGCAAACTCCAGCTGCTCTCCCCCAGGAGCTGGGTTTCTCCGCAGCTTCCTTCTCTCGAGGGATGGCTGGTTTTATATCCATCGTTCATCACATCGCTCAGAAAAACCATCTCATAATGAATTCTTCACCCAACCCTTCCAGGAGCCTCATTTAAATAACAACAACGAGGCTCATTAACGGCGCAGGGCTGATCCCTGCACAATGATTTCTTCATTAAGCTTTGCCTGGGAGGGTTTTCCTCCCAGCCGAGCCAGTAATTCCTTCCCTCACAGCCACTCTCTGCTGCTTCACACTTCCCAGCTGTGGGGCAGGGATGTGCCGGGGGTGCTTGGCTTTTCAAGAATCCTGTTACCTGGGTGCCTCAAATCCTGGGATATGGAAATCCCCAGATGGATGTTCCATCCTTTGACCACCCCCAACTTATCCCAGCCTAGCCGGGGCCTGCCCTCAGTGCATAAATCCCTGCACGCAGATGCTCCGCAGAAAATCGGGCTTCAAGTGAGCACGGGGCTCGTTTGGTTTGTGCCACTGGGGCACCGTGCTCTGTTCCCTCTCCCCAAGAGCTCCAGCCCAGCTGCTCCGGTCATTTCCCAGCACCAACGAGCCAGGGATGAAGCACAGACCCCGTTAGCACTGGGTGGGGTTCGCTGGTTCTCACCACATTTATCTCATGCTGTTTTCCACTGGAGATTATTCCAGTTTGAGGGCGAGCAGGCAGGCTTGAGCTGCGGGCCGGGAGTGCCAGAGTCCGGCCTTGCTGTCCCCTGGTGTCCCCCTGGTCACCCTCCCCAGTGCCACAGCACATCGTGCCCTTTCAGCTCGTCCCTTCAGCTCCTCTCTGGGAGGAAAAACAACGAAAAAATATTGCAGCCAGAGGACAACCTACCTGTTGATGGATTTCCAGAAATATCTGAAAGAGNAGGGACAGAAAGAGGGAAAAGAAAGGAAAGGAAAGGGGGAAAAAAAAAAAGGAACAAAAAGAAAGTCCCCCAGAAAGACTTGGTGCTTCACCAGTTCAGAAACCAAAACAATTTTGGAATGGAAAACATTTGCATGAGGCTTTCACTCCTCTCTGATGAAATGACTCGGGTTGGTTTTGTGCAGCAGTGCCTCGGCTGCTCCTGGGTTCATTGGTCCCGAGGGCACCCCTGGGGCAGCAGGTGCGGGGACGCTGTGTCCCCCGGTGCCCTGGGGATGTCCCCTGGGTGCCACAGTCCTGCCACAGTGCCTTGCACTGCCCGGCCCAGAGTGGGCATTGTCTGCAGTAAATCCCAGCAGGTTGTTTTACTCCACGAGCTGCGAGGTTTATTTATCCCTCCCTCACGCTTGCTCATCTGTGTTTGTCAGCCAGACCGTACCGGTTGCCATCTGCAGGAAGCGGTAAATTGTTTTCTGGCTTTTCCCCCTCCACTGCGGCTCCTGCAGCTCCTTCCTGCTCCTTTGGGAGCTGGGGTTCCGCAGCACCGGGAGCAGGCAGGGCACGACCCCGGCCCGTGGGGTCCCTCCCCTGCTGCGGTCCCGCAGGTGCAGGGGGACACAAAGTCCCCGAGGAGCTCCTGCCTCCATGGGGTTTTTCCTTGGACATCAGGCCGTGGCCACCCCGCGGCTGTGCCCGGCCCGGGGCTGCCGTGCTGTGCTCAGGTGAGCCCCCCGTCACTCGAGGGTCGTGCTGGCAGTGTCACACGGAAGGGGCTCGGAGCCCACCGCTGTCCCAGCTCTCCCTCTCTATTCCTTTGCCCAATCTCCCCGTGAAACCCCCAGGGCAGAGGACAACCCGAGAGATGTCACCTGGGCTTCCCAGGCATCCTCCCTGCTCCAGGAACAAGGAGGAAGAATTCTCCGTAATCCCAAATTATCCTGGATCACACCCATCAGGTTCTGCGAGCTCTTTTATCAACAAACATCTGGATATTAAGGGCCATCCCGTTTTCCCCCCCACCCTGCTCCATTCCAGATGGAATTTCCTCCCCTGGAAGGACTCGTTGCTGGACGGGCAGCAGGTACTCGAATGGAATTAAATCCCGCTGCTCTTTCCGCTGGAAAAGGAGCGCTCCAGGGGAATTCCCGACCCGTGGGGGCCCCCAATCCGTGGGATCCCCACCCGTGGGACCCCCGCCCGTGTCCGGGGTGACCCCGGGCAGCCGCGCTGTGTCCGCTCCGCCCGGCTCGGGAATGTCACCGTTCCCATGGCAACGGCAGGGCTGCAGGAAACACCGGGGAGGGAAGGAGAGGAGGGAAGAGCGCGGAATGGGAGGGGGGGCTGGGAGAAGAGCAGCCCTGAGGGGTTCAGTCCCAGAGGCCACCCCCGCCCCTCAGGGACATCCCAGGCCGGGTGATGCTCAGGGTGCGTCCTGAACCACGGCGGGGACCCAAGGCGGACCCTGCGCCCACCCCGCGGCCCAGGCGGGAGGAACCCGGGCCCGTCCGAGCGGCAGCACGGCCGCTGCTGGGGCAGGGGACAGCCACCGGCACCGCACGGTGTCACCGCTCCCAAACCGATCCCGCGGGGTGAGCGGCCCTTGGCAGCTCAGCACCCCCTGCCCAACCATCCCAGGACTCCTTTGAGCTGATCCTCCCCACGGCCGAGCTGCCAAACCCTGCTGGCCCTGCTGGACACATCGGCACTGCGGTCACGCCGGAGCAGAGGCAGCCCCGGTGGCACAAAGGTGCCAATTCCTCCTCCATTAGCAGCCCGTGGATTCCTTTATCAGCCCCGTGCTTCTCTGTACAATGTTGATCATTTCGATGGAGCATTTGTTTTAATTTCCCAAATGAGGAAGCAATCTTGTAAATATTGTGCAGTAATTAAAATGGCTATTTATTGTGCGGCATTCTGGCTGCTGCCAGCACAGAACACGATTAGCATTCCCCTTCCGAGCCCTCGCCACAGCCGTCCCGCGGCTCCAGACGGCTCCTCTGGCTCTGGCAGTGGCACAGCGGTGACACGGGGCTGGCCACACCTGCAGTGCTGCTGCTCGCCTTTCTCGCTGCTGACAAACAACGGGAGGTTTGATACCCTCCCAAAGCTGAGGAACACGGCAAAGGAGCGAGAGGGACACGCGGAGGATCACCTGCGTGACCCTGCACTGTCACTCTCGCCCGTATTTGCATGAGCACAAACGAGTTCTCTGAGGCTTTCCCTCTGCGGTTTCTGTCTGTTATTTCTTCTCCACAAACATTCAAAGAGGCAAAAGCTGAAAAAATAATACTTGCAAATAAATGTCTGTCCAAATCCATTCTAAAACCCCTTTAAAATGTAAATCCTTCAGCTCGAGCAGTGCTGGGCACAGAAAGCCTTTGGTGCTAGGGAAAGTGAGGCTGGATGGCAGCAGGGAGGAGGCGCAGCCCGGCTGCCACCAGGAGCTCTGCTCCCCCTCCAGCTGGGGGAAATGGGGCTCCAGGGATCCGGGGGTTCCCATGGGGCCCCTCTGTGCCAGCTCCTCTCCAGGGAGTCCGAGTGGGTGGCCGATGCCAACGAGAAGAAAGAAAAGATCAACAGAATGAGTAGAAGCAGAAGTGGGGTGGAATGGGGGGGAAAAACCCTCTTCCCACATTTCCTTTCCCCCAGCCTTGATCCAGGGCCTCTCCCACTCTGCTGCAGGGAGCAGGTGTGGGACCAATTGGTCTGGACCCCAACACTGAGCTGCGAATGTCCCTGCCTGCCCCCAGGAAACACCCCCAGGTCTCTGGCAGGAGGCCCTGGAACCTTGCATGTGCTGGGGAGGCTCCATAGTGCTCTTTGCATACCCTGATGGGGCTGCTCTGGGGGGCAGAGCAAACAGCGCAGGGCACAGCAGGCACAGTACTCCTGGGCTGCATGGTGGGCAGGGAGGTGGCATGGTGCTGGGGGACACGGTGCAGTGCTGGGGTACACGGTGCAGTGCTGGGGGACATGGTGCAGTGCTGAGGGACACATTGCGGTGCTGGGGGACACAGTGCGGTGACGAGGGATTTGGCATGGGAGCAGGGGACATGGCACAGCAGTGAGGGATGTGGCATGGTGATGAGAGACATGGCACAGCAGCGAGGGACATGTCACGGTGTTGAGGGCCATGGCACATCACCAGGGGCTGTGGCACAGTGCCGAGGGATGTGGCAGTGGTGAGGGATGTGGCAGTGGCCAGGGATGATGCCCAGGCCCATGGCCAGGTCCCCATCCCTATGAGCACCCCCAAGCCCAGGGGCAGGAGCCCATCCCCATCCCCATCCCCATTCCCGCGCTGCAGCGGCCGCCGATGGCGCGGCTGCAGAAGCCTCCCCACAATTCCGTGCCCACTCCCACTCCTCCATCGCCTCGCTCCCCGCTCCTCCAGGCAGATGCCAGCTCACGCGCAGAGCTGGCTCCGCACGTCATCGCCCACCTCCACTGTCCCCCGTGCCGTGCCCACGCAGCCACCCGGCCCCGCCCGGCCCTGGGGCACCCATGGGACCCCCCATGGCACCGGCACCGGGGCGTGGGCCGGGAGCTCCCGGGGCTGGCGCAGACACCAGGGATGAGCTCAGGGTTTGCCCTCTGCAGCCACTGTGGATCTGCCTGAT
This sequence comes from Orthonyx spaldingii, assembly GCA_013397795.1. Classification (NCBI taxonomy): domain Eukaryota; kingdom Metazoa; phylum Chordata; class Aves; order Passeriformes; family Orthonychidae; genus Orthonyx; species Orthonyx spaldingii. Next base: position 183,038 of record VZTJ01005561.1, on the reverse strand, counting down.
GGGCAAAATGAGCTAAAAGGAGTAATTCACCTTTTTTTCCAGGCTGTGATTTCTCCAGCGGCAGAAAACCTTTGGAGCCAAGCAATGGGAGAATTCCCAGATGCTCTCTTGGGGCACGTTCTAAAAGTGTTCATCCATCCTACCCCCCCAGCCACGCTCCTGGCACCTCTCAGTGTGCTGCCTCTGCTCAGGGGGCTGCTATTTTAAGAGCAGGCTTTGGGGGAGCACATTGCCAGACCTCTCCAATCCTGCTGAAGGGAGGATTTGGAAGGGAAAACTCTGGGAGCCAATCCTTTCCCAGACTGCGGGTGAGGGCTGGTGAGCAGCAGGCACAGGGAAGAGCCAGGTGTTGTTCTGAAATACCCTGATTTTTTTCCCTGTATCCCCAAAGTGTTGGCACAGGGCACAGCTGGTGGCACCTGGGCCAGCATGTGCCTGATGTCTGTGCAGCCTTTGGCATCTCTCCCAAGTGCCCTGAGCTCATCCCAGCTTTCCATCCTGCAGGGGGTGAGTGTTGGTGGCTCACCAGCCCCTCATCTCAGCGATGACCACCCCGTCACTGCCCGCAGCATGAGGACCCAGCACCCACCCTGCTCCCGAGCCTCATCTCCATCCCTGAGGGAGCCATTTCCATCCCAACAGGCACCCTGAACCTGGAAAACACCGGGCAACATCCCAGCAGATCCATGTGCCGATAAAAACACCGTGCAGACCCATGTCCAGGCCCGATGCAAATTTAATTGAATGGGAATGAGATGTGTTTTATGTCCTTAAAGCACATTAAGTGCTTGGAAGTTAATTGGTATTTAATTAGCATAAATCAAGCACTTTAATAACACTCAAGGAAAAACAACGTGGTGTTACAGATGCTTTATCAAAAGTCACCCTGACAAATTAAAGATGAATGTGCCCAACACATCAGCACACGAGGCCGTGCACGGGCTGTGCCCCCTCCTGTCCCCTGCACCCGGGGACCACAGGCAGTGGCACCACTGCCCTGGAGGGACCTGCTGAGACCCCCTTGCCTGCACCTGCTGGGAGAGGTGCAGGGAGGTGGGGTGTGGGATGGAGCTGGGATGCAGAGGAAATTGGGACGCAGGAGGGAGCCGGGACGCAGGAGGGAGCCGGGGTGCAGGATGGATTTGGGATGCAGGAGGGAGCCGGGATGCAAGCAGTACCCGGGGTGCAGGAGGCTGCCCGGTGCAGAGGCAGCCGCAGCCAAGCGCGTTTCCTGCGGGGCCGAGCAGCCTCTCGAAATGGGAAGATGGGAACCCGTCACACCCGGGGCCCCAGGCCCGCTGCCGCTGAGAGCTGTGCCCCGAGCAGAGGCGGGGACGCGCTGGGGCCCCCACAGCAGCTGCTCGCAGCGGCACCCGCTCCCCGCAGGCTCCCTTTGCGGAGGAAACAGCGATTCTGCTCCATGTTTGGTTCGGCATTTTTTGTGGCGTTGCCATGACAACCGTCCCAGTGACATCTTCACGCTGTTTGTCTCCTTCTGGGGTTGCATCATTTTCCTCCCTGAAGGAGCAGCTGCAGGGTTCCCGGCTCACCTGGAGCCTGCGGTGCACCCGGGGCTCCCGGCTCCTGCCCAGCCCCGGGAGCTGCACCCGAGCCGGGGATGCTCCGCTCCCGGCACTCCCTCAGTCCAGCATCTCTGCAGCGCTGTCATTCTCTAAAACACATCTTTGTGCGTGCCTGTGCTCCTGTGTGGGTCACCTCCCGGCACGGGAAAGTAGAAAACAAGCTGAAAATAGAGGGGTGACATTGGCAGTGCCCTGCCAGCCCCACAGGGACAGCGGAAAGCTGGGAACCGCCCTGTCACAGCAACTGCCAGAGCCACCAGCAGAGAGAGGGAGGAAGCATCTGTCTTACCCGGGGGGTTCCTCCAGACCTGCCGGCTGCCGGAGTGGGGTACAGCCGGAGCCTACACACAGCTCCTGCCCAGGGAAAGTGCTCTGACCCCGCTCAGGGCAGCCGGGCCCTCTCCCACTCCTGCCTCCTCCTGCCTTCCAGCCCCATTCCTGCACTCGTGCCCCGGAGCTGGGTGGGGTGGGCAGCCCAGTGTGGGGGCACAGCTCTCCCAGCACAGCCCCTGCCCCAGGGGCACCTCTGAGCCACGCCGAGGGGGGCTGGGAAAGCAACAGGCATTTCCCAAGTTAAAATTTTGCAAAATTCGAAGTGACTTAACTCAGGGAATGCAAGCGGTTCCTGTGCAGGGCTGGGAGGCTCGCAGGGACACCCGTATGCGAGCCCAGCCCCCGGGCGGGGGGGACGGGTCCCCTGAATCCCCCCAGGGGAGGTTTGGAGGCCCACGATGAGTCAGGGCAGCGCTGCCGGAGGGGACGGATGCCCGGCTGACGCAAAGCTGCTGCGCTGGCTCCTCTCCCCCTGCCCACACAGCTCCATCCTCTCCTTCCGCTGACTCTCCTGCCTCTGGCAGCACCTCCTCTGCCAGGCAGGCCCCCCTCACCCCCGGCCCGCAGCACTCCTCCTCTGGCAGGGGAGGGGTGGCTCACCCTGGCGTCTGGGTGAGTGCCTCACCCCCTGGTGCTCCTGATGCCTGGAGGGGCCATTGACAGGACTGTCCCCAAAGCTCCCTTCACCTGCCACCCTCTGAGGCAGCATCCATGGGGAAGGCCACGGGCAGGAGCTCTTGGCATCATCCCGGCCAATTTGAGTGGGGGGCAGAGGTGCCCATCCCGGGGGCACGGGGCTCCCTGGCTCTGTGGATTCCCGGGCACAGCTCTGGGGGGTTGGACGCTGTGCATGGGCAGTGCCAGAGGAGCCTGGGGCACCACGGACACTGGTGCTGGTCAAAGGATGCTGCCGGTGAGCCGGTGCTGTGGCAGGGGCTGGCAGAGCCCTGGGGACCACGGTTTGGGTTCCATCTTCTCTCCAGCAACAGGGGAACCATGACTGGCTCACAGATGCCAGGCAGATGCCGAGGGGGGCAGAATGAAGAGGAAGGAGCAGGGGCAGGATGTTCCATCCAGGCTGTGCTGGGCTGCACACGGATGGGGCCCTGTGCCTGGTGTCACTTCAGGAGCAGGCGGATGGCCTGGTCACCCATCAGGAGCCTTTGGGGAGGTAAAAGAGAGAAATTCAGGGTCAGTGTTTCTGCCATGGCAAGGATGCAACAAGGACACGGGGCCAGCACCGGGACAGCACCAGCCTGAGGCTGACTGGCCACACAAGACAAGGATGAAGCAAAGGCCCATGTGGACACAGGCTGGATCTTTGCTGTCATCCTGTCCTGGGAGGGAGAAGGGAAAGGAGTCTCCAGCCATTGGACATTCCTCTGGAAAAGCACCTGCTTGGAGCCCCGCCTGATGGAGGAGGGCAGCAGCACAGGGGACAAAAGGAGGGTCAGGTTGAGGTCCCACTGCCAGTGTCACTGTGGGTGTCACCTACCTCAGCAGCACCCCAACGAGGAGGGCAGCCACCATGGGCCCTACCCAGTACACCCAGTGGTAGTCCCAGTAGTTTGCCACCAGAGCAGGCCCGAAGGCTCGGGCTGGGTTCATGCAGGCTCCAGACACGCTGCCCCTGGAAGGGGAACAGAGCCATCACAGCAGGACACGGGAGCAGCCCCTGTCCCCTCAGTGCTGGGACGGCGCAATGAGGGAGGTGAAGGCAGCAGAATCCTCCTCCCGGGGCTCCTTCCCAGGGTTCTGCTGGGCAGTGGGCTTGGACCATCCTGGCCCACGTCCCGGCACGGCTGCTCAGTGATGAGCATGGTTTTCCATGGGGGATGGTTTTCCATGGGGGATGGTTTTCCACAGCAGCCCAGACCCAGGGCTGGCTCTGCAGCTGCACGAGGACCAGCCTGGCCCCAGCAGCAGCTGCGCACCAGCACTGACCTTCACTCACAGGCTGGGGAGTTCCAGGGGCAAACCCAGCCTGGGGTGGAAGCACCAGTGCTGACTTATTTTGGGGCACAGCAGGAGCCAGGCTTTACACAGAGGAGGCTCCACACCACACACAGGTCACACACAGGAGCGGGACGGGAGGAACAGGAGCAATTACAGGTTGAAGGGGTAAATATTTGCCGAGGGGTTTGTGCTGTGTAAACACGGTCCAGGGTCCCACCAGGATGGGTGGATGCTGCCTTAACCCAACACTCCATTAACATCCCTAATTTCATGTGCTCGTTATCCCATCGTGGTGACACAGAGCCGGACTGAGCTGGGTAGTGCTTCCAGCAGCCGTGGGGACACAAGGGACACAGATCCCTCCTGTTTGCTCAGGGCTTCCTACGGCAAACACAGCCCGGGGTTTATCACCCACGGCGGGTGCTCAGGGCAGCTGCCACGTGCCAGGATGAGCTGAGGTTGCTCCTGCTCCAGGCTGAGCCAAGGCTGCTCCTGCACACAGCCCATCAGCTCTCCCAAAACTGCCAGAGCACCCACTGGGCTCATTTGATGGCCCTTCCTGGTGTGCCCAGGTTGCCTCAGTTTCCCTGGGCAGCAGGGCCTGTGCAGTGCTGCAGGACAGCAGGCACCATCCCATCCCATCCCATCCCATCCCATCCCATCCCATCCCATCCCATCCCATCCCATCCCATCCCATCCTGTCCCACCCAGGCCCTGGGCGCTGTCTCCTCCCTGGTGCAGGGTGCAGCTGGTTGGGGTGGGATTTGGGGATTTAGGGAGCCCCAGGGGTGGGTGCTCAGACCTGCCCCTGGCTCCGAGCACCAGCTCCACCCCACAGCCGATGGTCCCATCCCAAGCCCCTCGTGGTGACAGCAGTCCCTGGAGTGGCCCTGTGTGGCTCTGGCTGTCCCGCGGGGACACGGACAGAGAGGACGAGGAGCTCACCCTGCCAGGATGTTGACGGTGACAGTGAGGCCGATGCAGAACGGGGCCAGCGGGGTCTTGGTGCTGCCATTGACGGCTCCCATGCAGATGGCCAGGAGCAGGAAGGAGCTCAGGACAATCTCAGCCACGAGGGCTGCGGGGATCTGCTCGTCAGCCGTGATGCCGCCGAAGGCTCCTCCGCTGGCGTTCCCGAAGCGCTCGCTCGGTGCCACAGCCTGCGGGGGAGCCGTCGGTGCCCACCGCGCTCCAGACTGCGGCCTTTGCCAGCAGATGGGCTCGCTGTCAGGGCGGCGTGGGCGGCGGGCGGGTTAAAGAGGAGCTAAACTCAGCGCTTGCGGGAGGACAGGCAGCCCCGAGCGCCTGGCAAACACAGGCTCGTTAGAGGAGGCTCCCGGCGTCTCCCGGGATGATGAGCCAGGCACCGCTCCCGGCGGGATGAGACTCCGCCGGTTGCCCAGGGGCCTGTGGTGGCCAAAGCACGCGGTGCTGGTGGTGCTGGGAATGGGCAGCTCCGAACCTGAGCGGCCCTTAGGGCGCAGTGCTGGGCAAGGAGCGCGGGGAAACGCGGGGTGTGAAGGTGGCAGTGCTGCAGAGGCACCCAGAGCCCTTCTGTGCCTCATTAGCGCGGCACAGCAAACCTCTGGAGAGCAGCTTTCGTTAATGAGCCCGGCCCCGGAGCCCTTGGCCGCAGCGGGCCGGGGAGGCCAGGCCAGCTCCAGCAGAGCTGGGGCTGTCCCTGTGCTCAGCCCTGGGTGGAGAGACCCCCCCGGGGTCCGTACCTTTGCCAGGCCAGCTCCGATCGTCCCTCCACAGAGCTGGGACAGCCAGTAAGGGATCAGCATGGTCATGTTGAGCCCCCCGACCAGCCACACAGCCAGGGACACGGCGGGGTTGAAGTGGCCTCCACTGCCAAGGAGAGAGGAGCGTCAGAGGGGTTCACCCCCAGCACGGGGCTCCCTCCCGGGGGCCCGCCATGGCCTGGAACCACAAATGCTTCCCAGTCCTTCCATGCTCCAGAAGAGCAGGATCCAGCTGTTTCCTCTCTCTGCAGTCACTGCTTCACAGCAGCAGCAGCAGCAGCATCAGGCTGGGCACCCAGCCCCTCCTGCAGCGTTGGCAGGGGCAGTTCGAGGGACAGGATTTGGGGATGTGTCGCTGCAGCCCCCCAGGTGTTTCCAGGCACCGCTGCAGCACTGCCAGGGCAGCTGTGGGGAGAAGGGGTCTGGCAGAGCTGCAGGAATGCACTGGTGGGGGTGGCACCCAGTGCAGCAGGACACACGTCCCCAGGGAGGCAGGGACTGGAGCAGGGCTCTTGGGCTGGGCCCTCAGCACCAGACCTAAATCCTTCACCTCGAAAACCACAAGCAAGACAGACTCAGAGACCCTCTAATTAAAACTGATCACCATGAGACACAGGTTAATGAACAGGTTTCATAACTGATCAGCCTGATAATTGCTGGTGAAGTGATGAGTCAGAGAGTCTGGGAACGATAACCACGTCTTACAACTCAGCTGGAATTAAACCCCACCAGGAGAGCAGGGGGTTGTCTTGTTCAGGGATGATGCCTTGGCTGGACAGGGCTCCACTGTGAACACCCCAGGATGGGAGGGGGCCTGGGGGCTGAGGGAGGACCTGGCTGCAGACAAATCCCAGCTGGGGGAGCAGCCTGGCTGGGGAACCCATCCCGAGCACGTCTCCTCTCCAGCCTCCCTGGACACAATCCTTCCCTGTGAGGGTGGGGAGGTCCCGGCACAGGGTGCTCAGAGAAGCTGTGGCTGCCCCTGGATCCCTGTCAGTGTCCAAGGTCAGGCTTGGAGCACCCTGGGATAGTGGGGGGTGTCCCTGCATATGGCAGGAGAGGAACTGGGTGGGATTTAAGGTCCTTTCTAACCCAAACCATTTCAGGATTCTGTGTGAACCTGACTTTAGGCTAAAACATCCCTCTGTGCAAGATCCTGATCCAGCTCCTCCTGGCTTCAGAGAAATGGGGGACCCCCATGACCCCTCTGCAGTCCCTCCCCATAAAGCTCCCTGTCCTAGTCCCCTGGTTTCCCTGTGCCAGGGTTTGAGGTGCAGCAGGACCCGGCACAGGCACCATAGGTCAGGAGTCCCCACTGCACAAACCTCACCCTGGGGCGGTTTTCCTCCTAATCAGGCACTGATAAATTATCAGTCCCATTGCTCTGGACTCTGGGGTTTGCCCATGATCCTGGCCAAGCCACCCAGGACAGCCTGGAACAATCCCATCCCTGGGCTGTGCGGAACCGACACAAGGGAAGAGAGAGAAACTCCCCAGGGACTGTTCCAGCTTCTTCCTTGTGGACAAATCTATATCTCAGCGCCAAACAACATTTTTTCAATGAGCAGATTTGTCTGAATGTTGCTTTTGAGTAATTGAAACTACTTTTTTTTTCACCTGAATGTACCCAGAGGAGGAGCACAGATGGGTCAAAATGTTTTGCTCTGACATCCTTGTAAAAGGAATCATCTCAGCTTCCCAGAGAATCATAAAATCATAGAATGGTTTGGGTTGGAAGGGCTCTTAAATAACTACTAGTTCCAACTCCCAGAAGAAAATGTTCCTGTTGCAGCTTTGATCATTTTTATTAAAAGGGGCTAAAAATCAATTTTATTAAAAGGGGCCTGGCAATCCAAAGCCTGGCGAGCACCCCCAAACCCACAGTGCTACGGGTCCCATGAAAGATGCCACCACCGATGCCACCACCCCCAAACAGCCAGGCTGCCAACCAGGGGCTCCATGGCAAGGCAGGGGTGCTGCAGGCACCAGGATTTGGGCAGGGAAGAGCCTGAAGGCAGCGAGTGGGCGCCACAGGCATCCCCCTGTCCAGGCATGAGCACGTGCTGGTGTCCCTTACCTGATGTCCCCCAGGACGGCGATGGTGACCCCCAGGGCCAGCCCGTGTGCCAGGGCGGGCTGCAGCCGCCCCGTGCCCCCTGAGTCCTCCACCACGGCCAGGCAGCCGATGAAGATGAAGAGGGCACTGCCCAGCAGCTCAGCCACGCAGGGCTGCACGTGGCACTCGTACCAGTGCGGCCGTGGGCGCTTGGGCTTCACCTCGATGTCCATCACGTCCCCGCACCCGGCACCGGCCATGGGCAGCTGGAGCACCCGGGAGCCACCCCACGCAAGGCAGAGCCTGGGTGTGCAGGGCCCTCAGTGCAGGGACAACGACCCCAGAATGCTGCCAGGCTCCCCTTGACTGTTTGAAGAGGCAGCTCTGGATGGGAGGCTCTAAATACAGATTGAATTTGCATTGCTAAGAAAAAAACGAGGTCATAAAAGCTGTTGGGCCGGCCCCCAGGGATATTGAAGCTCGTTATCACTGCCAAGACTTGGTTCAAGGCTTGGGGGTTTTTAACTTGGATTTTTGTTGCTGTTGGTGGTGTAGTTTTGGGGGGTTCTGCCAAGATTCAGGACGTGGTTCCTGCCATGCTCACACCCAGAGTGTGGCACCTGTGCCCAGCCCTGGGGCCCCTGGGCCTGTCTGAGCTGCCAAGGGGCAGCACCCTGGGAAACAGCTGATGCTGCTATTCCAGACTGGTTCAGGTGGGAAGGGACCTCTAAGAAACTGGACCATCCAGTGCCACCCCCTGCCATGGGCAGGGACACCTTCCACTGTCCCAGGGTGCTCCAAGCCCTGTCCAACCTGGCCTTGGACACTTCCAGGATGGGGCAGCCACAGCTTCTCTGGGCACCCTGTGCCACGGCCTCCCCACCCTGTGAGTGATGACCATCAGTCAAAATTCCTCTAAACCTCAGCCCACATCCTGCCCAGAGCTCCCAAAGCTGGGGTTTCCTATCCCTCTTGCACTGCCCTCAAATAAAGATGTGGGTGACGCGGCCGAGGGATCCACCAGCCACTCCAAAAGCTGGCATTGATCAAACATTGTTTAAATCCTTCCCAAATCCTCCTCATCCCAGCAGGGATCACTGCCTGGAACACCAGACTCAGCCAGGGCAGAGGGAATAAGAGGGAACCCCCAGGTACCAGCACCTCACAAGCCACAGCTTCCAGCATGACCAGACGAGGGTTCCACTGGGAGGGATTTAACTCGGGCTGAAGGAATCCAGACTTAACTGATCTTTGGAGTATTTATTGTGAGGGATCAATGTAACACGTACCCAGTGATGGGCACGGCCGCCACTGCCCAGTGATCCCAGTGCAGCTCCCTGGAGCAGCAGGAATGTGCCCACAGTCCAGGCAGGGATCAGCCCAGCCCTCCAGGGATGGGCCCTGCAGCCTTGAGCAACCTCCTGCAGCCCCGTGTTTGTGCTGCTGATTAAGGATTGAGGTTTATAGGGACTTTTCTCTCTCGTAAGCAGGGTAAAGAACGCCACGGTGGTTTATGATGTTGTCACAAGGCGCTGGGGATGGGAAGGAAATTTCCACTTGCCTGTCCCTGTAGCCACACCACAGACAAGCATCAGGCAGGAGAATCCCAGTCCAGGCATCTCTAAAGGAGCCTCCATCAACCTATTTCCCCTTCCAAGAGCTTCTTTCCTACAGCCAAGAGGTCTTGGCATCCACTTACAGAAATCACTGGGATGTGGAGAGTGAGAGCTGGGTTTGCCTGGTCTTTGGGGCTCCTGTGAACCCCCTGCATGGACCTGTGGTACAGGGAAATACCTGATTCAATCCTGTCAGCTCACAGAGCACCATCTCCCAGGGCCAGCTTCCAACAGGTCCGTGGAATCCATCTGTCACCACTCCCAGCATGACCAGCCCAGTGTTCCTTTGGGAAGAATTTTAACATGGGCAGAAGGAATCCAGATTTCATTTATTTTTGGGGTACTTATTATGAGAGATTAATGTAACACATATCCAGATTTCAGCTGGTCCTTCCCTCCAACAGCTCCCACGGTGCTGACAGGAGCAGAGCTGTCCCAGATCCCACATTCCCAATGGCATCAGCAGCATGGGCAAGCCCCAAGAGCACCAGGAACCCTCCTTGGCCAGGGACAAGGCAGCAAAGTGGCCGATCCAGGGTGCTGCTGCCACATTCCTGGCGCAGGAGCGCTGCCGAGGGCGGTGCCACCTTGTCCATGCTCTGGCTCCCAATAAAGTGGTGGCTTCAGAGCACGGCAAGGTCACAGCCCAAACGCAAGGATTAACCCCCTGTCCTTGGCTTTTAAACATTTACCATCCTTGAGGGAGTGGGGATGTTTGCCTGAGCCTTGCAAAGGAAATGCTCCACAATCAGGCAACAAAGGAATTAATTATTACTGAGCACAGGCCTGAAACAGGACAAAACAAAAGCACAGCCTCGAGGGAAGGGTTTGCCTTTGATGGGAGCTTCAGACTCAGCACCTGCCTCGCGTTCAGAGGTGCCACGAACAGGCAAAGACAAGAGCCCTGCTCTGAGCAGCCTTTGCCCCTCACGGAGGAGATGAAATCCTTGGCACTAAGGTTTGCTCAGTAAGACACACGGAAACTCTGCCCGTGGGAAAAGGCGTGGGGATGAGAACAGATAAATCTGTTCATATCAGCAGACATTTATTTTTGTCCTTGTTTGGGCTTGCACCGATTAGTTAAATAAGTGACAATAGCAACTGTGGCAATTAGTACAGGAAGTGGTGGCACCAAACAAGCCAAGGCTTCCAAAAGTCCTTTTTAGGAACCACAGAGAATGTTCCCCACATCCATCTACCTGGGCAGGAAAGCCAGAATACCCCTATTTTATCCACCCATATGTTTCATTCTTCTCCTCATTTCATTGTGCAGATCTGCCACCTTTCATTTGCTTTCCATACAAACCAAAGCCCCCAAACGAGGGTCTGTATAGAAGAGCAGATTTGAGGGTTGGATGATCTTTAATGTCCCTTCCAAACCAAACCATTCTGGGATTCTAAACCCAAACCACCCAAACTCCAAAAAACACTTAAGCAGACACTAAAGAACATCATCAAGTACTGTTAACACTCAGTTACAGAATTCCAGCCTGGTTTGGGTTGGAAGGGGCCTTAAAGCCCACCTGTGCCAGGGCCTCACCACCCTCACAGATGTCATCTCATCTAAACCTCCTCTCTGTCAGTTTGAAACCATTTCCCTTTGTTCTGTCACTCCATGCTCCTGAAATGCTTCAAGTGCTCTCTGTGAATCAGCGCTGGTACATTTTAAAGACCAGAATGAGGACTGGATACCTATAAAAAAGTTATTACAAATTATTCTGGTGCTGCACAACGTGGTGCTGCAAGGAAAGACCCCGGCAAATCCAGCATCGGGGTCAGCTCTTTTAAAGAGCCATAAAGCAGCAAAGCAGCTCCTCTGACACTGCCTTATCTTTCCCTATTTATCTCGGAGACTGAGAGTCCCCAGGATTACACAACTGGGGCTGAAAGAGAACTTGCAGAATGATTTGCAGCTCGCAGCTGTGGCACAGGTGAGGTGACCTCTGCCCCTCTAAAGAGCCCACATTGTGTAAGAGTTTTCCTTCCCCTCGCTGCCGTGGTGCCTCAGTGCAGATGGAAATTTCCAGGGATCCTTAATGTGGACTGAGCGTTGCCTGCTGGAAATCAGGGATGGATTTGTGTCAGTTCTGCATGCACAGACTGGTGTTTGAGGAGAAAAATAACCACCCAAGTAGGATGAAGCCATTTAGACCTTAGTTCTGGTATTTCACATTCTTAATTCTGGTATTTAAGCATTAAAATCCACCATGCTCCCATGGAAGGGACGGATGCTCCTTCCATGGGTCTCACACACCCCTGCACATCTTCCCTGTAATGACCTGGCCCCTGGCTCCCTGGCTGTCCTGTCCCATTTCCACCCTCAATAACCACATTTTCCTGTGCCCCAGCAGCCCAGAGCCTTGAAAAAATGTGTAAACTCGAAATGGGGAGCTGGTAACTCTGCAGAGGGGCTGAAATTCTGCGCACTGAGCCAACCACTGCTTTTCATTCAGTTCCCAAAGCCGGGCAAGCCCTGTCAGGATCTAAAGAATTTAATTTCCTGGAAGGGAACTTCTTTTATCCATCTTTTAAGAGTGAGCAGGCAATGCTGAGGGATGGGTAACGTGGATGGAACACAGATGCAGGGAAGGGCCATCACCCGAAGCAAGGCTCAACAGCCAGGACTGGGCATGGACAGCCAGGAGGATTTCCTGGCTCCTGGGGGGACCATTAGTGACAGGCAGCTCACTAATGAGGGACCACCGGAGACTGCCGAGCTTTGCCATGGCAACGGGACCCAGCCTCCTCCGGAGCAAAGCTTCCCCCTCCCGGCCTGGGGGCTCAGAGGGGGCTGAGAGCACCCAGGGACAGCCACAGTGACCAGACAGTTACCCCTCCCAAGTGCCACGTCCACGCGGCTTTTAAACCCTCCAGGAATTAAACCCCACCCCTGCCAGGGGCAGCCGTGCCAGGGCTGGGCAGCCCTTCCAGGAAGGAATTTTCCCCAATATCCCAACTAAAGCAACACAGCAAGGAGCAACAGCACAGGCTCCCCATCACAGGAGACATTCAGGAGAACACCAAATCTCCTGCTGTTTCCACATCCACAGATGTAAAAATGACATTCAGTAGGAAAGAGGAAACTTTCCTAGTTCAGTACTTTTTAGTTTAAATGGTACTTTTTAGCTTAAATGGTACTTTTTAGCTTAAATGGTACTTTTTTCCCTTCAAACAAATCACCCAGAGGAGGCCAAGGAGATGCTCCGATGGCTGGAGCCCCTCTGCTCTGGAGCCAGGCTGGGAGAGCTGGAGAAGGCTCCAGGGAGACCTCAGAGCCCCTTCCAGTGCCTAAACGTGGCTTATGAAATAGAGGGAGAGCAACTTTTTACACAGGAAAATAGTGACAGGACAAGGGGAACAGTTTTAAACGTAATGAGATTTAGGTAAGATGTTAGGGAGAAATTCTTCCCTGTGAGGGTGGGAGGCCCTGGCACAGGGTGCCCAGAGAAGCTGTGGCTGCCCCTGGATCCCTGGAAGTGTCCAGGGCCAGGTTGGACGGGGCTTGGAGCACCCTGGGACAGTGGAAGGTGTCCCCGCCCATGGCAGGGATGGTACTGGATGGGCTTTAAAGGCTCCTTTCAGTCTAAACCATTCTGTGACTCTTAGAGATGGATTTTGTTGCTCCATCAGTACCAATCCCACAGGAGAGAGGCCAGGCTGGAGAAGGAGGGAGAGGCAGAGATCCAGGGGCAGCTCCAGGGGCAGCTGCAGGGATCACATCCCACAGGAAGCAGGAGCAGCAGGCAGAGGCCACATCTCCTGCCTAGGAAACCTTCCTGAGCCAGCAGCTTCCCAGCAAAGCAGCATCGCTCCAGCAGCACCCTCCACATCCAAATGTTCCCTGGAGGGAGGTGAAGATTTCTCTGTTTCAATCAGCACAACCCTGAGCACTGGGCTGCCCACCCCCGTGCCCCCCACAGCTCCCAGGGATCCCGGCTCCTTTGATCCTGCTGTAACCCTGGAGCACAGGGTGACCCAATTTCCTTCCCCCCTGCTGGCAACAGCGACCTGAGACTCTGGAAGAGGTTTTGCAGGAGTGATTTCCCTTCTCCCAGCTGCATGCTGAACAGCTGGGAGTGGAAAACCAAGCTCACCAGGGAAGGGTGGCCCAGTCACTGTGGTGCCTCTCACCCCATGGCAGCAGCTCCACTCTGGTGCCGCGTTCTCCAGGGCTCCCCTCGGCTGAGAAATTATACAGGCACCCAAAATAGAACTGATGAGCACCAGGATCTGCCTCATGCTAGCAGAGACATTATTCCCAAACACAAAGGGATTAAATCATGACAAAAAAGACACAAAAGACTGATGGAGCCCAGGACATCTCCACAATGAGCTGCGCTCAAACCCACTGGGATGAAAAATGCACCAGCTCAGGGGGTGTTTCCCAGGTGGGACCAGCTCCAAAGGAACAGATTTGGATGTTCCAGGGCAGATATGACTCCAGCTTGGCTCCCACTCAGAAAGATGCTACAGAAGGCTCAGGGAATATGGTCCCAAAGGGGGTCTGGCCAAAATTAAAATCACAGTAGAGATGGGCTTTTATGCAACTCTGAATTCCGTATTTAATTCCCATGAAATGAGCAGGACAGTCTTGGTGCCACTGGGCAGTAGTGACTGCTCTGGAAGGCTCCTGCAGTGCAGAGGGGGTTGTAGGGCTGTGGTTGGGTGGTGGGGTTTGGGTTAATTTTTAATCCCTGAAGGAAAGGTCATTTCAGGATCCCAGACTGGTTTGGGTTGAAGGGACCTCAAAGCCCCTCCAGTGCCACCCCTGCCATGGGCAGGACACCTTTCACTGTCCCAGGGTGCTCCAAGCCCTGTCCAGCCTGGCCTTGGACACTTCCAGGGATCCCAGGGCAGACACACCTTTCCTGGTCCTGCCAGCAACTGCTTTAAAAAATACTCCTGGTGAGGCATCTGGTGAGAGGAAAAATGTCACTAAACCAGATAGAAATAGGTCATTTCTAGCAAGTAAGACAGGACACAAATTACAAATACTAAACATTTATTATTTTTCTCATAGGAAGGTTGCAAGATTCAATTTCAAACAACAGGACAAGGGCTTTCATTACTGTTAGGATTTCGTTCTGCTTCATTTAAGGTGAACCAAAGAAGGAGAAACTGGTGTAAAGATACTACCAGAAGCAGTGCAAATTGAGATTAATTTCTTTCTTCACCATCCCAGTGCTGAAACCACAGGCTAAGCCCTTCCCAGTTAAATTAAGCCTGCTTCCCAGTTTCTTGTACATCACTGATCACAGTCAGGGCTCTCCTTCTCCTTCACCTTCCCCTCCAAGAACACCCAGCACAGGGACAACCTTGCACAACAGTGAAGCCTGGAGAAGCCAACAGGTGACACTTCATCAAGGCTAGAGCTGAACAGAGTGAAAATGCACGGAATTCCCCTCCCTGCTCAGCCATGCACAGTGCAGGCACCCTCTGCTGCAGCTCCCCAGCGTTGCTTTCCCAGCTTTCTGTCACAAACAAGTGTTACACATCCACAAAAACACAGAAGAGGGAAATCAAAGAATCCAAGAACACTTCACTTTCAGTTTTAAACTAAGGAAGGCAAGCTTTAAACAGGAGTTACTGACACCTTGTGAAAGTCCACCGTTAGACAGCTGGGAATGGGAGGCAAGTCCTGCTCACAGAAAATATTCCTTGAAACCACCCAAAGGCACCAGGCCCGTCCCCAGCAGCAGCACCAGGAGCTGTCCCCAGCCACAGCCTGGAGTTGGCACGTGCAAATCCCATCCTTTCCATGCTCTGGCCTGAGCCAAGGCACTCAGGGGGCTCCCCAGGGCTCCCCTCCCTGCAGCCCTCAGAAGTCAATGCTTGCCAGACCTGTGTGAAGAGAGAGAGGGATTTGGGGGGAGAAACAAGGGTTTATTCTTACCCTACCTGTCCTTCACTGCAACCAGGTCAGTTACATACATCAAGGAAGATGCTTCGAGAGTTATTTCATTTTTTAAAACTTAAACGTAAAGGATTTGGTGTGTGAAAGCAGGAAGCAGGTTGGGCTGTACTTTTCTAACCCTTTTTTGATTGTGATGCAGTAATTAATTTGATTAAGTCAATCTGCAGGATTACTGGAGTTATTCATGGCAGAAGGAACAACAGAATGTTCATGAACCCCAGGGTCTGCCCATGAAATCAGGAAGACAAAGCAGGGGAAAGCACCATTAACGAGGGCAATGAATTCACACTGGATAAAAAAAAAAACTGCTTTAGATTAAGGCATATCCATGTCCATTGGACATTTGATTATCTCCTTTGAGATAACTGTATTTTTTAACTTCTAAAATAACCTGCACCCCTTAACCTCAGTACCCCAAAGTGTCCTCAGCCTCTCCCTATCACAGCAAAGAACAATGCTGAGATCCCAAAAATAGGGGCTGCTATGAACCCACAAACTTTTGGGCCTTAGCTCCTCTAAAAATAAATTGGGTATTACAGTCACCACTTTTCAGCCTGAAGAAATACAATGGAAAACATGGATTTTTGAGCTCAGAACTCTGGAGGATTCAGGAGAGCACCACGACAAGGCAGCAGCCTTGTCACAGGAGCAGCAACAGGGTGTTGAAGAGCTCCTTGTACCAGTTTTCATTTAAAGATCTCCTTTTACCAGCTCTGTCAGAGGCTTTGCTGCCCAGCCAGGCTGCAGAGATCAAATCTATTCCCACTTGCTAAGGAACTGTCAATAAAATCTGTTCTTGGATGCTCTGTCAGGAGCAAGGAAAGGGCAGGAGGATGAAGGGGAGGAAACGATGTAAGTGGCAGGCAGAGGTTTCCAGAAAAGACTGAAGTCCCTGAAATTGCAGCCAGAAGTAGAGACAAACTGACTACAATAGAGTTGTCTTTCTAATCTGGACAAATACAGGCTGTGGCCATTCATCCTTCAACCAAACCACAATTCCCCTCATTTTCTCATTTCCTGAGCAGCAGCAAAATCCAAATGCTACAGAAAGCCTAAATCAAGTCTCTCTGCTTCACAGAAATTCCAGTCTAGGAGAGACAGAATTTTAAGAACAAAAGGAACATGTAAAAGAGTTAATTTCAGTGGGAATTTTTTCCCCCGGGAAAAAGCGGCGTGGAAAACTTCAGTGTCAGATGGCTGCAAATGGGGACAGTGCAGACAAGCCTGGGATAAGTAATACAAATTTATTTTTGTGTTGTCAGGACACTGTGCCTTCATATACCGTGTGCCCATATGGCACTTCCCATGCATGGGATTTGTAAACCTTTCAATTAGCACTGATAGGATAAAGCAGGCAGTTATTTAAAGTAACCCATACGGCATCTTCTGGTGGAAAAACTCCAACTCCCCTGCACTGGACAGGCTTCCCACTTGGATGCCCATAAACCCTCCAAAGGCTGTGGAGAAACCATTCTCACCTGGGAGGTGCTCCCAGCCTGAGGACAGAGCAGCAGAGCCCAGTCCTGGAACAGGAGGGTCTGTGGTACACCTGGTGTAACATCCCAACCCCAGCCTTCCCACACGGGATTTCCACGGGAAGGATCCCCCCCAGGGGCTGGGGAGCATTACCCAGATTGCTGCTGTCCTTTGAAGCCCAGCAGATGCAGTAGTGCTGCATCAGTTGTTCAAACAGTTCCTTTTCATCCAGGAATTCAAGGGCTTCTATTCTGTAGGAATAAAATAAAAGTCAGGATTTGAGCTGGACTCTCAGCAGAGTTTTTACTGAACTGTTCACTCCATGGGAGTGAAAACTACGGCCAAAAAGGCAGTTACCTTTCCAGGGAACAATGCCAGGTATTTGTCCATGACGCCACCACTGCTCCCACCCCTGTCAATGTATGAAACAAGTGACCCACAGGTTGCTTTCAACTCCTTGTCCCTGGAATTCCATATTCCAGGACTCATCTGTGTAACTCCTCACAAATACCAGGGCTGCTACTGAGGATCTAAAGAGGCAAAAGTTCCTAAATGCACTCCCAGGTGTGAAGTGCTGCAGAGGAACACTCTGGTAAAGACTTTTCTAAAGAAAAAGCGTTATTTGCCTCAGTGATACTGGAGGACAGAGTTTACATAACCTATTTCCTGGCATGTGGGACAAGTGCAAGGAGCTGAACAGATCCAAGGTAGCCAAAAATGCTGCAAAGAAAGCACGAGCTCTGTGTCTCCACCAGTGCCATATGGTCCCACCACACATCCCTGTTCCTATTTAAACCACCTCTGATTTCCACTCTCACCTGTTCAGTTCCAGGCTTTGAGAAACCCCCACAAGTGAATATTTTGACCAAGGTAACTTGCTCAGCTAATTCCAACTATGAATGACTCACAGCAATTCACATTTCACATTATATCCCTAAGTTACTCCTTAAAGTTTCCCACTGTTCAGCATTTTAATGCAGAAAAATGAACAAAATCCAGGCAGATCAGTGACTGTTAAACAGCCTTTAGTGCCCCCTCTATGCTCTGAGTTCTGCAGACCCAGCAGTCTCCCCCTCATGAAGACAATTTCAATGTGTCGTGCTTTAACCCCAGCCAAAATCTTCACAAGGAACATCTTGGGGACTGCAAAAAGTGAACACAGCATTTCTGTGGCATCTTCTGTCTGCAGATTTCTGTCATGAGATGCCTTATGTCACACCCAAATAAGACATCACTACTGCCAGTCTGCTCCTGGCAGCATTAACCCCCTGGATCATCAATCCGGCATTATCCTGGAGGCTCTGCAGAGCTCCAGACTCAGAAATGTTGTGTCTCCCTGGGCAGCACCTGCCTGCAGCCTCCTCTCTGTTACACATGGGGATCTCACACTACACACGGATGGGAAGGACCTTGGAAAGGCATCTGAAGATGACTTTTGGGTTCAAAAGCGGTACCTTTTGACATCAGCCTGCGGCAGGAAACTGTACACCTTCATCATATCAATGGCACGGGCGTTTTCCCAGCCATTTACCAGCAGTCGTTCCCTCTGGAAAACAAAGGGCAGCACAGCTTTCACAGGATTCCAGGGAAAATGCCTGAGGAGAGCTTCTCTCCCTGAGGATTTCACAGGGCAGCTGCTTGACTTGTCCTTTGAAGAGCTCCCAAACTCTTCCCTAAGCGTGTGCTGCTGGTCTGTGCAGAAAGGGCAGGGCTGGGCTGGGCTCTGCCCAGGAGGGTTCGTGCAACCACTGACATTCAGCTATCAAAGAGGAGCTCTGGGGTGACCTAATTATGGCCTTCCAGGACCTGAAGGAGCCAACAAGAAACATGGAGAGAGACTATTTACAAGGGATGGAAGGACAGGACACAGGGAATGGCTTCCCACTGCCAGAGGGCGGGGTCAGATGGGATACTGGGGAGAAATTCTTCCCTGTGAGAGTGGAAGGCCCTGGTACAGGGTGCCCAGAGAAGCTGTGGCTGCCCCTGGATCCCTGGAAGTGTCCAAGGCCAGGCTGGATGGGGCTTGAAGCAGCCTGGGAGAGTGGAAGATGTCCCTGCCCATGGCAGGAGTGGCACTGGATGGGCTTGAAGCCGTTCCAACCCAAACCATGCCCTGATTCCACAATAATGTGGCCAGCAAAGGGCTCAGGAACTGCACCACCCTGCCGTGGTCACTGCTGAGCCCCACAGGGCACACTCAGAGGCAGAACTCACAGCCAGATGAACGAGGTTCCATCTCAGCCCCCCGCGCTCCGTGCCCCTCACCTGGGAGTCCAGGGAGCTGCAGGGCTCCACCCCAGCCAGGTTGCACTGCCGGCGCTGCAGGTTCTCGATCATGATCTGCCCGAAGCGGTCCCTCATGTTCACCTCAGGTAGAGAAGGAGACAAAAGTGTTCCCCCTTCCCAACACACCGGAACCCGAGGCACAGCAGGAACCTGCTCAAACCCCTGCATTGCCCACGGCCTAAAATGTACAGGGCAACAGTGAGTGGCACATCCTCACACCAGCTCTCATTCCCCACTGCCACCTCCTCCTTGGGAGCACAGCCCCAGTGCCAGCGGCAGGGGGACAATGCCACTGCCCCCATGGGCACTGGGGCTGGCAGGAGAACTGCCTCTGCTTTCTGCTGTCAGCAACCTCCTTCAGCTCTCCAGCAGTGATTTACAGCTTGGAAGATCCTGTTAGTAATTCCTGGAGCCACCTAGTTCTCCCCAGGCAGTGTTTTACTTCCACAGGGAGAAGCAGAGTTCATGCTGATGTGATTTTTGCTCCACTTTGCCAAAGAACAGAGAGGTAATTATGTAATGTTATACACACAGAGCCAGCACTCAGCATCATTTCTTTTTCCTCTGCTATAGCTAAACCAATATTTTATGGTTTTTTCCACATATGGATTAAGTCTCAATTATTTTGCTTCAACATAGTCCAGAAATTGTCTTTCAGAATTGCTGCATTATCTCTACAATGAGCTAACCAAGCTACAAGTTAAAACACATTACTACAGAAATTCAGCAGAAACTGCTGTTTCTACAAAAGGACATGGCCCACTCTCATTTCTCAATAACTCCCACCTACGAGAGCAATTTTTATGACAACAATGCAGGTCTAAAAATGCCCATTTGGTTTTACCTGCTCATAATTGATAACCATGGCCACGGGGAAGGCGCTTGCTGCCCACTTGAGCAGGTTTGCAGACTGCTGGGGGGTCATGTAAACCAGCACACACTCAGCCACCAGCAGTGTTGGCAAACTGCAAAACAAAAACAAAGGAGAACATGATTTCCAGCAAAAGAACAAGAAAAATCTACTAAGAATTGTGAGCAAGCAAGTCAGTTCATGTCCCCAGAATTTCCTGAAGGCGCTCCTTTTTTTATGAACTAGACACTGAAGATTGAATGAAATCTCGTCCTCATGTTGACTAAAACTGGGCTTTCTGGCAGCTGTGAATTAATTAACCTCAGGAGACTCTCGTGGTTGTGAACCACAGATTTTAGGAAACAATCTCCCCAAAGTCAGCCCTGAACACAGAACAATGTACATTCTCTAAGTCCTTTCTGAGAGCATGAACTGAGGTGTGTTCAAATTCCCTTTGCAGGACAATTGTGCCCTGTACACACAGTTCACAGTCTTGTTCAGATCAGTGAAATCAGTAACTACAAATTGGAAAAACAAGTTTTCTCCTTAAAAAAAGTTCCAAGAAGAATTTTAATTAGACAAATTTGTTCAGTATCTGTAAAACAATCTTCACATATTATTATCTAACAAAATGTAATCTATAGTTTGCACGTTGCCTCTTCCCCCTCCATCCACAAAACAACAAAAATAGACATCTACACAAGTGATTTTCTTCACAATTATTGAGTTTGCTTTTAATTGCTGGAATGAAAGGGGAAAAAAAGTCACTAGAAACAGGAGAAATTCCACAAGGAGCAGCAATGTAGGCAAGCAAGGCAACATTTCAGAGGATGGAAGTGTAAAGAATTAAATGGCAATTTGATGCATTCTGCTTCCCCATATGCTCTCTCCCACCCAGCCAGATCGTTGCTATTTATATTGCTTAGATTTGAAAGGTCTGTCCATCATCCACTCAAAAACTCAACTCCTGCCCCCTCCAAAGCCTCATGTTGAACAATAAAACCCCAGAGGAGCTTTGGGGTTCAGATCCCCAGGACTCCATTGCAGTCCCTCCATCAAAAGGTTTAGGGAACAACAGGGGTTTAAGAAGAGGTCACAGAAAACAATTACAGAGATAAAACTCTGAAATCACAGAATCCTGGAATGGGTTGGGTTGGAAGGGACCTTAAAGCCCATCCAGTGCCACCCCTGCCATGGGCAGGGACACCTTCCACTGTCCCAGGGTGCTCCAAGCCCCGTCTAGCCTGGCCTTGGATAAGGGCTTCCACAAGCCCTCATTAACAAAAAAAAAATCAATTAAAACCCTATGATCTTACTGTACATCCAAGTTATGTTTCTTTAACTTTTCCTCCAGATCTGAAGAGAACCGGAGGTCTGCTCCTACTATGGAATATCGGCTGGAGTCCAGGCTGTGGGAATCTGCAAGGCAAAAATTCGGAGAGACGAACGTTACAAATGAGAGGGATGCTGAAACTGTGAATTAAAAAAGCTACACAGGAACACATGAATTGGGAGCCAAAGTCTGGCCTATGAGCAACAAACTCTTCTTTTTAAAACATTAATTCCCTTCCTGCTTATGTTTTACAGTGATCCATCACACCAGAGCCTGCACCAAACCTCCTCTCTCCCTCTGCAGCCACACTGAAGCAGAGAGGTTATCCCAGCCGTTACCATGGTTTCCAGGAATGCAGAGACAAGAAAAATGTGAACATTAAAGGCAGGATTTTTGTTTTGTTTGGAGAGTCTTCTTAGATGGCCCAATGCATGTACATAGGAACTACATGAAAGTACATCAATTTCTGAAAAACTAAGCCAAGAGTGACAATATTTCAAATATTAACAATAGATATAAATTAACTATATATATAGTTATATAACATATATGGGGAGCAGACATAGACATAGGGCCAAAAACAAAGATATCATTTAGCCTTTTGGTAGGATTCAGTGGTGGTATTTAAGGAAAGAGTCATATTAGAGAAGGTGTTCTGAGAAACAGAGATTCCCCTGGGATACAACAGGCAGCAAATTCCTGTGGATGCTTCCCAGCACAAAGGAGGGACAAATCCCAGAGCCCAAGGAACCCACCAGCAATGAATGCACCCAGAAGAGCCCAGTGCCCACAGGAGGCACTTCCCAAGTGCACCATCAAATCCACCCAGAGCCAAAGTCCTGCAGGAATCCATGGGATGGCTCTGGAACACCTCAGCTTTGCTGGAGCTAGGGGATGAGGACAGAACAGCCCAGCATTTCCCCTTGGACCACAGCAGTGAGACAGATCAGGCAGTAAAGCAATAAAGCAGTGAAAGATCACCCAGCATTGAAAGCAGCCCTGGAATGGGCACTCAGTGTGTGACTGCAGGAGCAGCCCCGCACAGCTCCAGGTGGGATGTGCTGCAGGCACAGCTCCTCAGTGTCACATGGCAGCAATGGCACAGAATTCCAAAGGTTGGAAAATATTCTCAAGACCACCAAGCCCAAGTTGTGCCCGATGCCCACCTTGTCCCCAGCCCAGAGCACTGAGTGCCACCTCCAGGTCTTCCTTGGACACCTCCAGGGATGGGGACTCCAAACCTCCCTGAGCAGCCCCTCCTGACCACCCTTTCTAGGAGAAAATTCCTCCTGATGTCCAACCTGAGCCACCCCTGGCACAGCTTAAGTGAGGAGAGAAGAGAAGCCAAGTGGCTGAAGAGGTAGGATGAAAGGGGTTTCCATTTCAGGAGAGGGGAACAAAAAAATTGGGGACAAGTGTGAGTTTTCCCAATTATTACACCAAGCTGTGATCAAACATTCCAAAGGATGCACCTTTGTTTAGTTTTAAGTGACCAACTCCCTGAAAGTGGCACTAGCAAGTGACAATAGCTGCCATTCCAGCAACACTTGGGAGCAGATCCAGCAATCAGAACAGTTCAGAAAGAGAGTTACAACGGAAGAAAAGAGAAGAGAAAAAAAGTTGTGCAGCAAATGATTCAACATTTTGAGTCAAGGCTTTTTCCATGTGCATGTTCTGTAATAGCTTTACTACTTCCCACACCCTTCTATTTAAGTGATTACATCAAGGCCATGATAATGGCATCAAAAAAAGCCACCCAAAAACCCCACCACACACAGGGAAGTGTTTAAATAGGGATTGCTTTCTGTCCATGGATACGGCACAGCGAGCGTCAGCCACCACAATTAGTAGGAAATTAATGTCAGCTCCCTGTCCAGCTTCTGAAACTTGGACACACAAGTACATTAATAAAGAACAGAAATAAAAGCCAGAAATAAACCACAAAAGTTTATAAGTGATCCAGGAGAGAAGGAGCACAACCACTCCAAGGTGGAAGCAAACATGCCTTGTTCACACCATACCGATTTGAACATTTTTATCCCAGAATCAGGGAATGGTTTGGCTGGGAAGGGACCATGGAGACCATCCAGTGCCACCTCCTGCCATGGGCAGGGACACTTATTCCAGGTTGCTCCAATCCCCATCTAACCTGGCCTTGGATACTTCCAGGGATCCAGGGGCAGCCACAGCTACTCTGGGCACCCTGTGCCAGGGCCTCCCCACCCTCACAGGGAAGGAATTCTCCTCAATATCTAACCTGAATTTCTCCCTTTTCAGTCTGATCATCCTTAACTAGGCAAACTTCAACTGCTCCATCACCTCCCACTTTGGGAGCAAACACTCACTGAGTGCAGGGCAATGGCAGCTGGGGAAAGCTGGAACTGCCACTGTCCCCAGCCTGGAGGCCAGAAATCCACCCATAAACACCCCAAAAACAGCTGTACTGCTGGTACATGGTCTGGCACCAACTCCTACTTTATTGCAGAGCTGGAGATCCTTGGGGCTGTGCTGTGCAGGATCAGGGTTGGATTTGGATGTTCCCTGTGGGCCTTTCCCACTCAGGATGTGAGGTATGAAGTTACGAATCTGCTGCCCAAGACTGAGCAGCTTTGCTGCAAATGGATTTTACAATTCCTGCCCATCCACAGGGGAGTTGGAAAAGAAAAACCAAGTTCCAGCTTGGCAGCACAGTCACATGGTCCCCATTGATTTCTTCTGAGGAACAAGAGTTTGTTTTAACTGAATTGATTTTGTCTGTATGTGTTAAAACCCCTCTGTTCATTCTTAGTGCAATGCTGTGACTCAGGTCGGCTGCCCTAATGCTGGCACAGTCAGGGACATTTGGTGGCTTAAACCACTGAAAATCCCATATTCCAGGCACTAATTCCTACCCAGGCATCAACACCTTGTGTTGTTTTTTAGTGAGGTTCTTTGGTTGGATGTTCTCCTCTAGAGCTGCCCTGGGGATTTGTGTGATGCTCACACTCAGCACACTCAGCCATGTACAAAGATTCTCTCTGTTCTTGGCTGAAATGAAGGTTTGAGAAACACCAAATTCAGATTTAATTTGAGAAATATCAGTGAGGGGAGAAAGAAGGGGAGAAAGATGAGCCCCATTACCTCACCCACGCTCTCCTGGTCCAGGCACACAGTTCAGCTCTCCAGGGATAATCAACAGAGAATGCTTTGCTCTGGGCAAACACTTCTGTGTTTATTTTCCATGACTTCTGGCATAGAGGTAACAACATAAGTGGTTCAAATTTCACAGTCAGAGAAGAAGACAAGCTTGTAGTAACTGAGTAGTAGCAGGAGCTGCTTATAGTTGCCTTTTGACCTCACCACATTGAATTTTTTCTCCACAGAAATGTCAGGAGAAGTAACTGCTGTGTTGGAGGGTGGCCTCAGGCCCTCCCTGGTGCCCTAGCCCGGCTGCTGGGGCAGCACTGCAGCCTCCAGGCACACAAAGCTCTTCCTCTGCCACAAGAACGCAGCTTTCTTCTCTTACTATCTTCTCACATTAGTGCAACAATTTCCTGGAGGTTTTCCAAGAGACAGCATGCAGGATACTATTGACTCAAACTGATTTCATTAGGATTTTCACGCTAAGGTGTCTCTGGCAGCTTTACAAAGCAGCAGCCCCTGCAGCCTGTTCTGCAGAGCGCGCTGCTCTCCCCCAGCTCAGACTGCGCTAGCCCAGCCCAGCAGGGCCCTGCCACATACTCACCCTGTCCTGGAAGCACAGGGCTGTGGAGCCCTCCTGACAGCTACACAGGGTCACAACAAAGCCTGGCCATGAAGGGAAGCTGAAACAACCAAGAGCCCAAGCTGGGCTAGAAGGGGCAGGAGGTGTGAGAGGCACACAAAGGAACAGCTCATGGGGGGCAGTTTGCACTTGCCAAGGTAACAAAGGTGCAGCACTGACCTCCCAGCACAGCAACAGCCATCAGATAGTGCCACTGAATGTTGAAAACAATCTGCTGGGGTATTGCCACAGGGATGTCACTGCTTTCTCTGGAGATCCAACATTCCCCAGGAAAGCCCAGAGCCGTTCGGTGTCAGAGTCACCACGCTGCATTCCAGGGCACCAGCTCTGCACTGCACCTGCACACCAGGCTGCCCCTGCTCTGGCCACAGACACCAGCTCTGCACTGCACCTGCACACCAGGCTGCCCCTGCTCTGGTCACAGGCTGCCCAGCAGATGCTGCCCTGAAGCCAGTGAAGTTGTGTATTAGCAGCAGCTTTGTGGCATGAGAACATTCAAGATGAGCAGAGAAGCAGTGAGAGAACCTGAATCATGCCAATCCATATTGTAACAACTAAAAACCAAAATTCCAAACTATCTAAACAAATCACTTCTGGTATACCAGAGACAGGAGTGTGAACTGATGTGGTGAAGCAGGCACAGGGAAGGACAGGATTCTCAAATCCTGCTCCACATCCCCACAAAAATGAATAACATTTCCCTACCTGGCCATGCTGCTCCCCTGTGCCCCCTACACCCCTGGGACAGGTGGTATTCCCAGAATATTCCACAGTCTAAGAGCTGTACCAGGTCAGACCAAAGGTCTCCCTAGGATGATACCCAGCCTTCCCAAGGCCAACAGCAGCTTCAAAGGGAAAAGTCAAAGAGAGTAAACAATTACCAAAACTGGCAACTAAGTTGTTTTCTAGCTTTTTCTCAAAAATGCTTAAAATTGCTATGTATTTCTGGACCAGTACTGAGCACATGCTTTCATCCATCTATTTATTCCAATACCCAGATCCTGCAGGAAGGCAGCAATAATCATTTACATGTGAGGCACAAACTGTTTCTCTCCCCATGTGCATCACTTTCTATTAATCCACATTGAAATCATCATCAAGTCACTAATTTCACAAGATACTTCTACAGTTCTTTACCACTCTTCAGAGTTTGGATTTGCCAACAAGCTGCCACTTACTAATCACTCTATTTTCCCAATTTTTTCTTAGTGTTGAAAAACAACATATCCTTAGGCACAGATCTCCATCTCCTCCATGATGAAAATTAACAACATATGCTCGCCCTCCATCCCAGCTCCTCATCCATATGAGAACCATTCCTTCCCCACAACCACTGTGCCATTTCTTTGGCACACTTTGGCAAGGGACACAGTCAAAACACATTCTTGAAATCCAAGCACTATACTGATGTCCTTTTCCATTGGATATGTCAACTTAGAGAACTCCAATAGATTTGGGAAGCACAACTTACCTTTCCAAAAGCCATGGTGACTCTTTCTCAACACATTCTATGATTCCTTAGAGTTCCATAAGTCTGTCTGCTAGAGTTCCTATGATTTATTCAGTAGAGACATCAGCCCTACTGGCTTGGGGTTCCCTGGATTTCCGCTGGAGCCCATCTGAGTCACAGCCATAACCTTCCAGCTGGAGACAGTTTTAAACGAGAGGGTACAGACCAACCAGTAGCTGAGTAAATTCATTGTCAAGTTCCTTTAGATCTGTAAGAACACTCTGCTCATCTCTTTGATTTATCTACTTATTCCAGCACCTATTCTGGGGGCACTTCCCCACGAAGCAACTCCATTAACTGATCCTTAAACCAGAGTTCACAGGGATCTCCCTGGATCTGACCTGTGGCTGGGGGTCAGTTCCACCTGGAGTTCCACAACATTTCCACCACCTCCACATGTCCTGGACATGCTGCTACATCCCAAAGATTTCGGTGCAGCAGAGCCTGGGAACAGCAAAGCTGTTTCTCTGAGGTTTTAACACCCGGCACGGAGAAGGAACCAGAGAAGCAGCTTCAGAGAAACCAGTCTCACCAGTACACTCCAGAGCTCTGGGTACTGGCTGTTAACAGCCCTAGGTTAGAACAGTGCAGGCTGATGAGCCTGCAGGTGCTGTGCTATTCCAGATGTACCTGCACAGCTCTCCAGGAACACAAACCCCACCCAGCCCCTGGGATGGACCCAGTGGGTGCCTCTGGGACAGTGCCTGTACAGGAGGTCTGCTGGGGTAAGATATGGCCCAGGAGGGCCTGCCTGGAGCCCTGGGGTCCCCAGAGGCCTTTCTGCTGAGCTGGGGCACTGGGCTTGCACCTCTGGAGGCCTGAGGGTACAAGGGAGAACTCTGCCCTTCGAAGGGCATCTGCAGGGCTGGGAAGTGAACACCCTCTAATGTGCAGCAATAAAATCTGCAGAACATGCCCAGAGCCTGGGCTAGAACTGTGTTTGCTTAAGGGGGCACAGGTGATCACAGCAGGGAACCCCAAGCACTGCAGGCTCTGCCTTAGGGTCACACCTGCTCACACCAAGCAGCTGCTATGGTGGATGCAGGTAATTACTGCCCTCCTAAACTGCCCAAAGCAGCCACTACAGCTCAGCACCTGTGCTGAAAACATGACCTCAACGGAACCCAGGGAATTTTCCACAAGTAAAAGGGTTTTCAAGTGCAGTCCTGACACAAACATACAATTATAGAATGACTTGGGCTGGGAGGGACCTTAGAGATCACCCAGTGCCACCTCCTGCCATGGCAGTGACACCTTCCACTATCCCAGGGTGTTCCAAGTCCCATTCAGCCTGGCCTTGGACACTGTCAGGGATGGGGAGTCCACAACCTTCTGTTCCATAATGAGGTTAAAAACCAAGAGAGTACAACCACATTACACCACATGAAATTATTGTCCTCTTAATACTAAAATGTAACAAACAGCACTGGCTCCCAAGCCTGGACTGTGCAGGCTGTGTTTCTGCTGTGGAAACTCTGCTAAATGTAATGATTTGTGCTCTTAATGAGACAGAAAGCAGATAAACACTCAACAGATATTTTAATCCAGTATCTATGCCTCTCTGTAGCACTTTTTCCTTTCCTGTGACAGAAAATGAGCTACATATGAGAGAAAAAGAAAAAAACCCAACAATTTTCTGCCAGAATAAAACCACTTAAAGACAAGACATTTCTAACATGACACAGAACAAATGGGCAGGAGTCTGTAAGAGAAGAAAAAAGCCTCTTTTCCCTCCCAATTCTCTGTCCAAACAGCATTTCAAACATTAAAAGCCTGCCCACATAGCAGAACAAAATGATCAGAAAAGTTTTAAAAGTGCTGCAGTACATCACTGACTGAGTTTGAAGATGACTCACCTATTAGAAGAGAGTCCCCTGAATGGGATTCCATAATTGGTTTTGACAGGGGAGGTTTTGATCTGTGGGAAGAAGGAAGAAGCATCTCAGAGCAGTTAAGCCTGTTTAACAGTGTGCTTACAGCTTTTTTCTTATCATATATATATGTGTGTGTGTGTGTGTGAAAAGCAGCCAAGGGAATATCTCTGCCCTCTGCTGGAAAGGAAAACCTCTGCAAGTTTGTGGAAGTTGGAGCTGAGTTTGATACCCAATTACTCGAAGTTTTGAGAGAATCGTTCAAGAGAAATCCAGGTACTCTGTAATGTGTCCTCAATAAGCCTTAATGGATTCATTCAAACAGGATATTCTCCTACAGCAGCAGCTATCCTGCCTCCAACTGAACAGCCACATCTGGGAATTCAGTGCTGTCTTCAACAGTAAGAGAAGACTTAATCACCTCCAATTGTCAGGAGATTTTCCCTGCCACTGAGCAAGCTCTGCTTGGCTCCCTGAAGCTTTCACACATCACCTTCTCCAACCTGGAACAGTGGCTGTACAGCCTGCCTGAATAATGAGCCTTTATTCTACACAGAACTCTGGAAAGGTTTGGGAAGGGACCTCAAAGCCCAACCAGTGCCACCCCTGCCATGGGCAGGGACACCTTCCACTGTCCCAGGGTGCTCCAAGTCCTGTCCAGCCTGGCCTTGGACACTTCCAGGGATCCAGGGGCAGCCACAGCTTCTCTGGGCACCCTGTGCCAGGGCCTCACTTCCCTCACATCCCAGAACATGAAGAGTTTCTCAGCAGAGAGATGAAATAATGACACTGACTTACAGTCAGTCTCCCACAGATGAACACAGGCCTCACACTTACTTGATATTATGTATTTTTCTTGCAACGATCATTGGAAAATCCACTTCAAAATATTTTCTAGGGAGAAGATTTTCATCCTGGGAATTGGAGGAAGACACTAGAATTAAGAACACTCAAGCTTCATATGCACAGGACAAGACAGAACCTCAAATCCTGAACAGTTCTGGTTTAGCTTACACCGGCATTTGTAAGTGTCCCACAGCTTAAAACGCCCTAAAATGCAACAGATATGGAACAGAGAGATGCTAGAATGTCCTCTAAGAATTAAAGAAATTATTTAACATTTTATACAATCACAGAATCCCAGGATAGCTGGGCTTGGAAGGGACCTCTGGAGGTCATCCAGTCCAGCCCCTGCCCAAGCAGGGCTACCCAGAGCCAGTGACACAGGAACGTGTCCAGGTGGGTTTGGGATGTCTCTAGAGAGGGAGAAGGGCCCTAATCCCAGACACCAGATCACTGAAACACACACTCCAACCGCATATTCTGAGGATCTGGGAGAGCACAGCAACAGGAAACTACCACAGCATTTACCATGATTTTCAGCACAGCCTTTCAGGAAAGAACCAGGAATGTTTTGCACAGGCTCACCCAGACAGTGAGTACATTCCACTTCTCCAGCCCACAGCCAGAGCACGAACACACCAGTCTGCCTGGACTACAAAAGAGGGGAAAAGCTCTTCATTCCATGTTGGCACAATCTCCCAGCCTGATGGAGAAGCTGTGCCAAGTCTCTCCCTTTGCAGCAATCCCTTTGTGATGGATGTTGCTGTGAACCCGTGGGTTTCTGAGATGAAACCAGCGCTCAGAGCATTGAACACTCCAGGAACTGGCTCTCAGCTTCTCTACATTCCTTACACCATACCTGCTCTCCACAAGAACAAAGAATTGGAATTAGAGGCTCCACTTCAGCTTTTAAAATCACTGTCACCAAAACAGTGCATTGCCAGAGCTTTTATAGGAATGCAGGTATGAGAAAAACTTCACATCTCAGAAAAAAAAAAAAAAAAAATCAGTATTTTCTCCCTTCCACTGATGGAATACAATGAATTGTGACCAAGCAAAATGGTCCTCGGGCTTCCCTCCAGAACCCAAACTTACCAATGTAAATGCTAATGAGAAGACAATTCCCTCAGAGGTGTGTTCACTTGGAATGATACCATCATACAATAACTGAATTTCCATGAATTATACACACATACAAACACATCTATATATGGAACAGGCTGCCCAGAGAAGCTGTGGCTGCCCCTGGATCCCCGGAAGTGTCAAAGGCCAGGTGGGACGGGGCTTGGAGCGCCCTGGGACAGTGGAAGGTGTCCCTGCCCATGCCAGGGAGTGGAACCGGATGATATTCCAGCTTCCTTCCAATCCAAACCACTCTGTGATTCCATGATTTACACAAATAAACTTCCATCTGGAATCCCAGGGGATGTGGGAAAAGCGTGGCAACAGGTCAGGGACTGATCCTGCCCCTGCACTCAGCCCTGCTGAGGCACAGCTGCAGGGTCCAGTCCTGATCTCCAAGAAAGACAAGGAGCTGCTGGAGAGAGTCCAACAGAGGCCACAAAGATGATTTGGGGCCTGAAGCACTTCCATGATGAGGAGAGGCTGCAGGAGCTGGGCCTGGTCAGTCCGGAGAAGGGAAGGCTGAGAGGGGATCCCATCAATCCATACAAATCTCTCCTGGGGTGTCAGAGGATGGTGTCAGACTCTGTTCAGTGACAGGACAAGGAGCAATGGCCAGAAACTAAAACACAACAAGTTCCACCTCGACATGAGGAAGAACCTCTTTCCATGATGGTGGCAGAGCACTGGAACAGCTGCCCAGGGAGGGTGTGGAGTCTCCCTCATGAGACATCCCAAACCCACCTGGACACGTTCCTGTGTCACCTGCTCCAGGGGACCCTGCCTGGGCAGGGGCTGGACTGGATGATCTCCAGAGGTCCCTTCCAAGCCCAGCTGTTTTGGGGCTCTGTGAGAGCTCCTGCTGTGCTGTCTCCCTGCACTCCTGCGCTGTGTGCCAGGCCCAGCATAGAGTAGCCCCTCACAGGCCCCCACAGCCCCGTGCCCTCAGCCAGGCCTGTCCCCCGCAGCTCTCGTTACCTTCAGTCTCCAGAACAGGGTGTCCATGCCAGCCCCAAGGTTAACAATCTGACAGTTGCATTCTGTCTTCTTTAGGAAAGCTGTGATCAGGTAACTGACCCCGTGCACACGAGCATAATAACCTGGAACACACACAGACCCTGCCGGGGTTATTATTTTCACGGAATACTTGAAGTTTAACACTCATGAAGATCTTTAGGCAGTCTGTAGGAAAAATAATGCTGTCTTTTTAAGATACCTAAGGGCTTTTGTTTTTCTTTTTTAATTACAAACAAAACCACATGCACTGATAAAACTCAAATCCTTGAGTAAATAGTCAAGTTTCACCTCAAGCAGAGCAGAATAATTCTACACTTGCAGAGACTCAACTGTCCTGGGTCAAACCAACATTTCTGACTGCTTTGAGGAGATCTCTGCACACTGGGACACACAGAGACAGCCCATTCAGAACACAGAAAGCAAAGGAAGAGTTTTGATTAACAGATTGATATTTAAAAGATCAGATACAGCATGGAATTATTGCTGTGAAGAAACCATGTCTCATTCTTTCACACATTTCCTCCCATCCCTAACACCCAGTGTACAGAGGTTTCGTCAGGACCAGTTAGGCGCCCCCATTCCCATTCCAACTTGCCTCTGTTGATCTCAGGTGCTTTCCTTTCTTTGGCTTGCCTCACAAAATACTGGATGTAAGGGTCCTTCCAGTAGCCAACACTTACAGCAAACCTGTCCAGCAGCAGGGAAAAGAGAGGATTATGAAATAAGGCCACCAAAATTTACCCTAAAAGATACACAGGCTGGCCTGGGTGTGTACATGCAGACATAGTTTAAAAATCTGTTCCATGTGTGGAACTATTTGAGTTAAGAGATTATATAAAGTTTAGTTAGAAATTTTAGCTGTTGCCATATTAAACAAGCATCTTTTTAATGGCCTCTGTACTATTGGATGAAATCTTGTGAGGAAAGACCCAAATCTCAAATATTCCCTCCTGGGGGACTCAGAAAATGAATTATCCGTCTCCAGCTCCTCAGACACACAAATCAGGTTGTACTTCTAAACACTGTTACGTGACAAGCTGTTTGCACTTATTCCAGAGCTTCTACACATCAGTTTAGCACAGTGTTACTCTGTTTTAACAGCACTTACAAGTTTTACAACTGATTCCGAAAGGAAAACTCTCCAACCAAACTCAACCACCCAACGATCTCCTGCTAAAAAACCCAAAGGGAGAGCCCGACCAACCAGCAATAACCGAAGTTAAATTCACATCCAGGCACAACAGGGCAATGACACTCATCCCCCTCCCAGTGCCCGTCCTAGACGGGGCGAAGGAAAGAAATCTTAAAAATATCAAGATGGTTCTTCCCTAAGATATCAAAAACTACCACACGTTATCAGATACCGGCTGCCACTGTGCGCTGGTTTATAAACAAACCCTGCCGAGCCCTGGGCAGGGGCGCAGCAGCAGCGGCGGCGGGGAGCTCTGGGGCACAGCGCGGCTCCCTAGAGCCGGTGCTCGGAGCAGCGCCTGTCCTGACCCGGGGTCTCGAGGGGCTCGCTTACACCGGGATCAGCTCCGAGCCGGGGCGCACACACGGAACGCCGGCACCGGGAGAGGACGGGGCTGCTCCCGCTCTCCTCCAGCGCCGCTCCCCGGGAGCCGCCCGAGCTTCGCCCCCCCACTCCCCATCCTCGCCGCGCGGCCGCGGCCGGTGCGGAGGGACACCGGCGGGCGCCGCGCGGCGCG
>VZTJ01005561.1:131473-149144 GCA_013397795.1 Orthonyx spaldingii | reverse complement strand
GGGGCCGCGCGGGGGGCGAAGCTTCAGAGGGCTCCGCGCGAACGCGAGGGGCGGCGGCCGCGGGCGCTCGGGGTGAAAGGCTCGGGAGGCTCGGTCCGCGCCGCTCCGGGGCTGCGCCTCCCCTGCCCGGGGGTCTCGGCCACGCTGCGCTCCCGGCGTTCAGCGGAGCCCGCGGGTCCCGAGCCCCCTCCCCGAGCCCCGCAGGGCCATTTGCATCGGGCGCTTCCTGTCTGCGCTTTGGCGACTTTCGTTTCCTTTCTCCCGGCGTTAATATTGAGGTGTTTGCTCTGTTTCTCGCTTTCTCTCGCATCTAAGAAGGCTTCGAGAGAGTGCCTTCTCCAGGACTTCATTTGCCTCCGCACGACTTCATTTTAACAAAACTAACATACCGTAGGTATGTATAGGTATACTAACTATACTGTAGGTATAATTGCCACCAGTTTCCAGCTGTCAGAGTCTGGGAAGGTTTTTAACTCGGTTTTGTGACGACAAATCTCTGCCCAGACAAGGAAGTGTGCTGCAGCTGCGGCTGTCCCTGAGTGAAACATGCAAATGTCACCACATTGCTTTTCTAGCCGAAGTCAATACCTTCCCGCAGAAACTTCCTTCTGCTTTTAGTACAGATTTAATCAGAGCATCAGTTCCTATATTGAGAGTATAAATTGAAAGTCTGTACTGATATTGAAAGTATAAACTTATTATCTGAGTTTATGTTTTGGTGGCCTCCTTTCCAATAACTCCCTTAACGGAGTGTTTATTTTCCTTGGAGCCCACACAACCCAGGGCAGGTGTGTCAGCTAATAAAGCCCAAGGAGGAGATTTTTAATAGGTTTGATTTGCTATTAAAGAGGCAACAACTTCCCAACCAACCTTGTCCTCTCATTCCCGTTTCATACGAATAAATGGATTTTTTATGTTATTGGAGGGATTATTGGCATTCCCTATTTGCGTGTGTCAGCCCCACAGCTCCAAATCCCAAGCGGAATTTGGAGTAATCCGGGTTGTACTGAGTAGGATAAATAGCTTGGGGTGCTTTGTGCTTCCAGGGGCAAATCCGAAGGGAGTGTGGAGCAGTGCTTGGAGGTGTGGGTGGGGAGGCTGGCAGTGACCTTTGGCTGTGCAGGTGAGGGCTGTGGATACTCGGGTGTGGTGTCTGGGCAGGTTCGTGTCACTCACCTGTGCCATGGAGTCTGGGCTGCCCTGGCAGCCTGGGCATGCACGGGGTGGGGAGTCTGGTTTCGTTAAAATGGAGACACTGCTGTCATTGGTTTTCATTAAAAACTATGTAAATGACAGCGAGTCATTTGGTTTTATGGGTTTGATATTCATTACTTGTCACTATTTCATATTGCTTGCCTGCTCACATTTCATATACTAGTCAAGCATTCCTGTAGTCATCAAGGCCTTATTTCATTTCCCAAAGTAAAATCTCATAGTGGGGACAGATTTTAATGGGTTTCACTTTCAGATATCAGGGCTGAGGCTTTCAAATTTGGTTTGAGGAGCACTGCAGCACTCATGGAAGACACGACAGACATTCAGCAGGATCTTACAGGCAATATTACATGTTCTGTTGAGTTGTATTATATTATATTGAGTTGGTGAATTCGTTTATTAGCTTTTTGTGCTGGGACAGAATGAGGAGACAAGTCCTGTGTCAGGAGGATCCCTCTGGTTGTGTGAGTACTTGAAGAGGTGATGTCTCAGTGTTTCAAGGCCCTGAACCATGGGGACCCTTCAGGGGAATGAGCTGCTCCACAGGAGAAGCAGCCTTAGGAGGAGTTCGGGCTCTGTGCCGAAGGGTCACATCCCCCAGGGCTGATCCCTGACTGGCTGTTGCTGTGTTTCCTGGTGCTGTGTTTGGAAGGGTTGTCTCCTGCTCTGCTTTTCCCTCCCTCAGCGGTTTGTCCGTGGTCCCCGGGGTGTGGGAGAGCAGCCACGTTACCCTGAGGTCACAGGGCTGGGCTGCGTCAGCCACGCGTCGGCACCGAGCGTTGTTTCCTAATGAAGGGCTGTGTGATGGAAGGGAGGGATGGCACTGCCCTTCTGCCAGCCAGCTCCCGAGGGTGCTATCCCTGGCCTTGGACCCCAAATATCAGACCTGGCATCAGGGAAATAACACCTTAATATGGGAAATAAGAAAAGATGGGCAAGAGCTTCATCAAAGCCGAGGACTGACGTTTATGAGAAGCCTGTGAGTCCATGGAGAGAATTATATGGAGTTATGAAATACATGTAGGAAACTAATTAAAGAGGGGATTAGCTCAGTGGAACAGGATTCCACAATAATTAATAGATGTGTTAAATATTTTGCAGCAATTATCTCGTGGATGTTCTTGGCTGCCTTAAGTGTTCAATCTGCTGCTGAGGACTTTATATTTCATATATTGGACAGATTTGTTGTCAGTGCTGCTGAGGGGAACAGCACAAGCTCTGGGAAACCTAAAAAGTGAAATATCAGAGCCTGGGCCGGGTGACTGAGACACAACCTGTCACTGGAGATGGCATCACAATGTGCCCAGGGCAGTCTTAGCTGGAGGAGTGAACTGTGAGTCCCAGTGTGTGGTGGTGCTCATGGCATCCTGAAGGCTCCCACATCCAGTCAGGATAATTCCCAAAAAGCAGGGCTGGGACCTGCAGGTGAGCAGAGGCAGGGCTTGCCAGGAAATCATTAGTTCCACATGAGCTGAATTGATGCATTGCCATAAAGTGGCATCTTGCCCACAACAGGCACAGGGCTGATCACCCAGAGGAACGAGCTCAGAGCTGACTTTATCCTGAGCTACATCCTGAATCCAGCTGCAAACAGCTGGAAAGTTTTAGTTAGGCTTAAAAAAATTACTTGGGGAGAGAGTGGAGAAGAAAGGAATAACTTTAATTCTGAACTTCATGAATTTCAGGTGGCCTGTGATTCCTTAGAGGCCACATGCTGGGATTGCTTTTAATGGGATTTCTGTTCTAATTCCTCTAAACCTTCATCTCTTTGGAGGCCCAAGACTTGTATCCACTGGGAACAGTTGTGTGTGTGCTTGGCCTGGGCACAGAGCCCTGGGAAATGGCAGTTGTGGACTGGTTTAGGATGTGCTGTCTCACAGATTTGGAGAGGTGAGGTTGTACCTTCCCTTGGGATGCTTCCTGAGCAGATCCTCACTCCAGCAGAGCACCTGAGTGTTAGGCTCAGAAATTTAAATGATATTATGTTTGATGTCAGCAAGGTAATTCTTCACGTGTCTACAAGTGCTTGTCTCAGTTTCCGTGCCCTTTTATAAATTACAAAGGAGACAGATTTGATTAGAAGCTTGGGAATATTCTCCTTTATAGCTGCAGTCATCCCTAATGAAAATAGATGTTCAGAGCTATTGTCATCAAAGCTTTGCAGTGATACACTAATAAGCATTTGAACTACATAGCTGAGTAATTTCCATGAGGAATGAGCCCATGGAGAGGTTTGGATTGTGCTGTTTGCTTACAGAACTCAGGTTGGTAATTAATGACATTTCAGGCTGTGACAATCTCCATGAGCTGGGCTTCCAGCCTCTGGGGAGCAACTGCTGCTGTTGTTGTTGCCATCAGGTTCTTTCTTCATCTTTTAGGTGCAATCCCTGAGTACCATTCTGATTAAAAATGATTCCAGACAACTGCTGGGGAGGTTTGGGTCTGGTGAAGTCACCCAAGATCAGACAGGTGGATTTTCTTACTGCCTTTGCTGGGAGAGATACTCGATCTGCCCCAAGGCTGTTGCAGTAATTTAAACCAGGGCCAGGCAGCTCTGACTAATTAGAAATCTGGAAGAGCCCACAAAGTGCCTCAGAAGCCTCTGGTTTTATGCAAGAGGCTGACTTACTGTAGCTTCTGTGCTTGTTTCCCACCGCTCAAATACAATTCCTTGTGTACAAATAGGTTTTTCCAGGCCCTGTGCTCATGGCATTGCTGTGACTCACCAGGAGTTTTGGAACATGGCTTTTAATAGCTCATGTCGTACATAAAAGTTACTGTGCTGAACTATATTTAGTGTTTATTCAAGCCACTTGGCAACGTGCAAGTCTTGAGTTGGAACTGGAGTTGTAACATAATTATTACATTAAAGCAAGTTATGTTAAAATGCCTGTTATCGAAATACTGTGCAAGGAGGAGCTGCCTACATTTATCTGTACATGGAAAACCTGCTGGAAAGCAATAATTTCTAGTAATACTTCATGGAAAATGTGGATAATCCAAATTATTCCTTTTTTTTCCTGCTAAAGCATTATCCAGTGATTCTTGTCTTTCCCAGAATTGTTCTGTGTGGTATTACTTAAGGAAGGCTTTTTTACTTCTTCATATTGTGGTGATAGTACTTTGAAACTCGCTTTTTCAAGTGTCTGAGGTGGTGAAACAAGAGTGCATCCATCTCTCTTAATACTTCCATCGATATAACATTAACCCTACAAAGCCATTTAATATCAAAGAATTTCTTCTTTAATGTTTTTCTGGTTCTTGGGGGGAGGGGGAGAAAAAATTGACTATCACACCAGTACTTGAAAATTTCTGGCTCACCCAAACATCCTTTAACAGAAGTTAAATCTGCTAAGTGTTACTTACTTGCACTGCTTGTTGTGTTTTGCAGAGATATTTGAAAAAGTGGTAAACAATATTGAAATATTTCATATTTACAGGGAGTTTTCAGGTTGGCGTTTGTCTCCATCAGAGTGCTCATGAAAAGAAAAATCTCATTTCAGTGTTTATAATCGTTATCTTAAGCATTTCCTGTTTATCTCCAAATGAAGTTCCAGGTCTCTAATTAGGAAATTGCATTAGATCTTTCTGGATGGCAGCTGAATCCAATGACGGGTTTCAAAAAGAGTCTGAGTGGATTTAATTAGGGGGATGCGTATTCCTGAGCAGGGACAGGATGTGGGGCTGCAGGTCAGGCGCTGGTGGGAACAGAGTGTGTGTGAATGCCGAGGCAGTGAGGAATAACAGCCCAGGGAATGAAAACCCAGGGCTGTGGGACAGG
This sequence comes from Orthonyx spaldingii, assembly GCA_013397795.1. NCBI lineage: Eukaryota > Metazoa > Chordata > Aves > Passeriformes > Orthonychidae > Orthonyx > Orthonyx spaldingii. The sequence continues at coordinate 144,148 of VZTJ01005561.1, read as the reverse complement.
GAGCACGGCAGGAGCTGCACAGGCTGAAGGGAGCTGGCACACACAGCTGCAAAATATTCCTTCCCTGGCTGCTGCCAGGGTGCTGGGGGCTCTGCACAGGCACAAAACTGGGCACAGTGGAGTTTCCATGCCGGGTGGGGGCAAGGAAGGAGCTCAATTACCCTGGCAGCACTGCTCAGTCCCAGCAGGGTCAACAAAGTCTCTCCTATCGGTGCATTTATCTGTTTCCTGCACCCTTTGGGGACCTCTGACACAATGTAATGGCTTATGCAGCTTGGGAGTTGGATTTTTCTACCAGGACAAACTTCCAATTATAGAAAAACAGGCAGCTATTATGTGTTCAGTTTGGGGCTGCTGCTTGTGGTGAGACTTGGCACTGGTGGGGGGTTTGGGACTATATTATCACAGTCATAAACCTCAGATTGTAGAAATAATTCCAGAAATGGATGGTTGTAAATCGAGTCCAAGCTGTGGTCTAGATTGAAGAGGACATTAATCAGTGGGATTAACAGACATGCTCACAAAATTCAAAGCAGATTGCTGAAGCCAAAGAAAAAATGACCTGAATTTACTGAAAGTGAAGACTTTGTAGTGAGTTTCTTCCACTGTTCTGTCTCAGTGGAGAGCTTAGGAGCTGGGGAGACCTATGAGGCTGAACTGCTGCTCTGGTGAGCTGCTGGTTTGCTATGCTGGAACCCCTGGTAGGACCAGAGGTTTGGCTGTGAACAGGAAAGAAAACAACGTGCTCTGGCCTAGTTTTGGTGTTTCCTTTAGGTTTTGTAAAGGCAGGGAGTTTATCAGGATCTCTTAATTCCTCATGGGCCAAGATGATCTCATATTTAAAGTGCAGGTCATTAAGAATCCTGAAGATTAGACACTTAAGAAATTACGTTGTGTTTTTAAGAAACTTCTTTCTCTTGCCCTTACAAGGGCAGCACCAGGTTTTAAATCAATGAGTAAATAGTTGCTCAGCCCTCAGTTTCAAAGCCTCATCACTTGTGATCTGCTTCCAGACCACATGAAACCTGGGAATGCCTTGCCTGGGCTGCCTCTGCCTTGCCCACGTCCAGAAGAGGTGACGTGGGCAGGGTGTGAGGCCCGGGCATCCTGTGGGTGGCATTTCCCACGTGTGTGCTCCCAGCCCTGAGCCAGAGGTGGCTTCTGACAGCACCAGGGCCTCCCAGTATCCCACCTCACCTGCCCTCTGGCAGTGGGAAGCCATTCCCCCTTGGGAACAGTCTCTCTCCATCTTTCTTGTCAGCTCCTTCAGGTACTGGAAGGCCACAATTAGGTCACCCCGAAGCTTCTCTTTCCCAGAGAAAACAGAACAACAGACTAAATTTTGTTGGCGTGAATAATAAATGTTGTGAATTCCAGTAGGAACCAGCTAAAGCCTGTTGGTCAAAAGAAAAAAGTAATTATATAACTTTGTGTGTGACTTGTGTGTCAGGTGCTGAGTGGGCAGTGGGTAGCATAATTGAGATTTTTGTTGCAGAAAAAGAAATGAAAAGATTCCAAACTGGGGGATTTGGCTAATATTAATTGCCTTCTTGCACACATGTCCTCTTCTCCTTTGGCTCTGTTCAAGCTGCTACTTGATGAAACAGATGAGAGGACTGATAAAATATTCACAATCCAGACAGACACTGTGGGATCTGCTCTGGCTGGATCCGCTTGGGCTCCCTATTGTGCCGGGGGGTCAGGACTGTGTGAGGATAAAGGGAGCCTCTGTCTCGAGAAAGCCTGGTCTTACATTGCCTTAAAATGAAGAATAAAGTGTCCTCTTTCTGTGCAGGTGGTTCTCAGGTGGTTTTGGGGGTGTTTGAGGTGCAGGCCAGCGGGGAGGGCAGGCAGTGCCAAAGCTGGCACACCGTGCTTTATCACAACGTGTAACCAGAGCCTGAGTCACCATTCCCAGAGGAGCTGCTGGGGGAAACACTCGGGGAAGCAAAGGGAGTTGGAGGAACAGGAAGGGGTATTGTCCATAGGGGTTAGGTGCATCCAGGGTGGAGGTTTTGGTATCTGGTGTAACACCAGAACAGGGAGGTAAAAGTACACCTGAATCTGCTTTAGTGGCAGTGGCTCAGCTGAAGGCACAGGAGGTGCCTTTTTTCCTCCTGATATTTATTCATATAAACAAAGTAATCCCCATCTCTGGGCATGGATGATTCCTTCATTTGGACTTGATCTGATGGGGGTTCTTCAGAGTGAACAATTTTAATATCAGGTTATGCCCAGAGTCAAAATCATGGAATAATAATGATTTGATCTGCTAAAATAGCCAGAAATGATGTAACAGTCTGTTTCAGCCTGATGCTGTAATGGGATACGCTTGGACTTGATGAAAGCAAATGTATTTCTTAGACACTTGCATGGTATTTTTAGGTTATGATAATGGATCTGTGGCCAGAGCTGCTTGTTAGAGGTCATTGCATTAGCAGTGATGAAATGTCAAATAGCAGGATCTTTTTAGAATGGGGTTAAGTGAAAAGTGTCTTCGTGTGTTAGAAATGTTTCTAATATTCTGCACAGTTTCTAGAAAGAAAATAATTGTAACTTAAATGGAGTAGCTCCATTTTTTGCATTTTAGGACAACCTCCAGCCCACAGTATTGGGCCTTGTCTAAGGCAGCAGTTGGCCATGGCACAGCTCTGATCTGCAGCTGTGGAATTTGATTAAATAGCAGATAAACTGGGTAAGGAAGTCTGATTTCGGTAATTCAGATCCAAGTGCCTTCACAGAAGCTGGTGGTGACATATCAAGTGATTTTAACAGATTAGTGTACTAGATTCTTTATTTTTCAGGCTGTTTGACTGTTGCAGGTACCAGTCTTGAAGGCTAAACTTGATCCTCGGTCTCTTCCAACTCAAACCATTCCAGGATTCTGTGGTTTTGATTAAAATTTATTCTTCAGGAACCAAATAACCTTAGAACCTTGGAGTTTGTGGTTGCTATTCCATGGCTGATCCATAAGATAGTCGGGATACTTGTGCAACTTCTTCTTGGCCAGTGCTGCTTCTCACCAGGAAACAGCTCCTCAAGCCCGGGCCAGCTGGGTGAGGTCACAAGTGCTCCTCTTGCTGAGGTGGAGCCTTTTTTCCTTGACAGGGATTGTTGTCTGGTGGAGTTAATTGCACTGCAGAGGGACAGGGACATCCTGGAGTGACTGCAGGGGAGTGAATCAAAGGGTTAGCGGGGAGGTGCAGAATGGCCAAACAGCCTTTGGGTCAGAAGAATCAACAGAGGAACAGTTTTTTCCTTCTGTCTTGCAAGTTGTCCTGTGCTCACGCTTGCTGCACTGAAATTTTTGTATGCGTAACCTCGCTGGTTTCTCAGGATCCCAGTGATGCTTCCAAAGTGAAATGTAAAATTAATTAAAGGATAAGTGGTAGCTTGTACAGCTGAATATTGCACAGACAAGGTAGGCCACTGGTGAGAGCTGTTAATGGTGTTGTATGAACAGTAACACACATCCTCTGTGTTTAAAGCTAAAAAAGCTACTTTAGCCAGTGACAGGAAAATTAATTTCAAAGATGGGCCGTTTATTAGAAGATAAATTGTCCTTCAGGCAGTTTGAAAAGTCACAGCTGAGATACGGCTGTGGAAGTACAGCAGTTATTCAAATGCAGACTCTTCACATGTAAGTATCAAGCAATTGTTAGGAAACATCAATCCCCAGATTAAAAATTCTGTTTTCTGTAGGAAATGAGGCTAAAAAAATTATATTCTTGCACAGAGAAATCAGTGTGTGAGCTGAGCTTGCAGCTTCTGTTTGGGTTGAGTGTTCAGCTGGTCTGCCCTGCTGCAGAGTGATTTCACACGCAGATTAAGTGTTCTGAGCTGCTGTTTTTTGTAGGAACGGAACAGCAGGCTAAAATAATCCTGGTTTTGTAACAGCAGGTCCAGGCGTGTGTTTAAGTGCAGGATCATAAATCTCGATTAGTGCGAGGCTCCAGTTTCCTTTTCAGAAATGCAGGGATTGAGTTAACTTTCAGTTTCATGCTGGAAGAGCAGGGGAGCCTCGTGGCAGGGTGGGAAGGGCCCAGCTCTGCATGTTGGACACACTCATGTGCTCTGTGTGTGCTGTGTCCAGGCAACACGAAAACAGAGCTGTGTCCAGCGCCGGGATCCCGGGACGGGCTGGGGATGCTGGCGCTGCCACAGCCTCACCTCCTGCTGCTGAAACACAATCAAGGGCTCAGCCATTAATTGTTAATCACGGCCACGCTCAGGAAATCAGTGCAAAGGCTCCGTTGTGAAATCGTGGGCATAGGGAATAATCCCTGGTTTGCCACCAGCTGATTTTATATAACTTTGGATCCCTGAATTCCCTTATGGCCTTTTTACTATTATTTCTGAGCTTCCAGCTCCTTTTTGCAGCCTGACTTTCTATTCCTGCTTCATTGTTCTGCCTTTTCTGCATTTCCTGGTTTTGCTTCTTGTGTTGAGTCAGTTTTGGTTCCTTCTCCAAGGCTTTCTCTTGCCAGTTTTATGAATCCCCAAACTTTAAATAGATCAGGCTGGTCAATACATTAAGAAAGAGCAGCGTAACCTCTGGTGATACAATCGTTTCTGCACTGGAGTTTTTTGATGCTATGCAGACTGAAATCATTGAATCCTAGAATGGTCTGGGTTGGAAGGGACCTTGGAAGCTCCTCTTGTTCCACCCCTTGCCATGGACAGGGACACCTTCCACTGTCCCAGGTTGCCCTGTCCAACCTGGCCTTGGACACTGCCAGGGATGGGGCAGCCACAGCTTCCCTGGGCACCCTGCGCCAGGGCCTCACCCCCTTCACAGGGAAGAACTTGTTTTAATATCTAACCTAAACCTACTTGCTGTCAGTGTAAAGTCATTCCCCCTTGTCCTGTCAAAGTTGAAAAAAGCAACCAAATATGCAAAAAACGCCCAGGGTTTCCTCAGCAGCTCAGTGTATTTTGTTCATTCCTGTAGTGCATATTTTTCCTATTCAGACATGTCTGTCCTATAAAAAGTTTGTCTGTGGAAAAGGCAGTACTGGTTCCTGGAGTCCTTTCCAGCAATTGACAATGCAAGTCTTCTGGGAAAAGAAATCATAAAGCTTAAAAAATGTCTTGAGTTGATGGTAATCCACCTGTCTTGTGGCTAGAGTGGAAATCAAAGACTATATTGGAAGTTCAGGAGATGTTGGAGGATGTTTTGGTAGGTTTTTTTATTCCCTTTTCACATGTGGAGGAGTTTTCATGTCAGCAGGTGGTTTGGCAAGGGGACTGCACTCGCTGAAATCTGAAAGCTGCCAAAGCCACATGTAGGGAATCCCTGAGCCCTCCTGTTATCCAGAGCCCTCTGCTGCTGTCTCAGCTCTGCAGCTGCACCAGGTTTTGCAGCAGTGCCCGGAGCTGTGCCAGCACTGATTCCACACTGCCCTTCCCTTTGTTCCCAGTCCTTTGTGCTTGCACCTCTGGTCTCTGATTGGAAAATGCCTTTTCTCCCAGGCAGGTGGGTGTTGAGCTAGGCCAGTCCTTGGAGCTGCTGACAGTGGGGATGCTCCTGCCGGGCCAGGGAGTTGGAGCGGGAGGAGGGAGGACACAGCCACTTCTGACAGCAGCTCTGCCAGCTGATGTCACCTTGTGGGAATGAAATGTTGGCCCCAGGGTGCAGTTTCATGATCAGTTTAAGCTGATCTTAAGTAGCTGCTGTTGCTGAAAGGGACAGATTTCCCTGTCCCTATCCAACCTGTGCTGGTGCCACCTCCCCAGACCGTGGGGTGGCCAAGGAGAGGGCCAAGGCAACTGGAAACCAGTTTCTTTTACTGGATATGATTCCAGTCTGAGCTGCTGCTGATGCAGGGAGGGCTGTAAGGGCCTACACGTGACATCTGGGGAGTTTTTCAGGCAGGGCCCCTGGAAGGAGAGAGGTTGTAGGGAATTGTGTGAGGGAGAGTCAAGCGCTTGCTCCATGCCCTGGGCTTGGCGTGGGAGTGACGAGCTGGCACAGACTCGGCTGCCCTGGAGGGCCCAGGGGAGCAGCCCTGGCTGTAGAGTGTCCAGGGGGGCAGCCCTGGCCAGGTGCTGCCCCGAGGTGCTGCAGGATCATTTCTTGCTCCTGGTGCCCAGGTTAAATTTCACCTGGAGCTGCTGCTGTGGCCCGAGTGCTGCCAGAGCGCAAAGCACAGGAATCCCTGTTCTGGCAGCACCTATTGTTGTGTTGGCACGCAGGGATTGTAAAATTACACCTGACATTCAGGAATAACAATTCAGGAATTATTTAGGTTGCTTTCTGCTCGGCTGTGTCTTAAAATTAACTGTACCCAGCTAATTTTAGATAAAATGATTCTGCATAAGTAAGAGGTTGTTGCTTTCTTGGGAGGGAGGGAGAGACCTTGTGTGAGAATAAACTTTTAAATGTAAATAAATACCTGGTAGTTAAATATTAAAAGCAGTTACCAAGATATAGTGGGGAGGGTGTTTATATACTTTTTTTAAAAATAAATTATGTTAATAAACTGACATGTTTGGAAAACTCAAGTTCTGTACTAAAGTGTAGCATGAGAAATGTAGATTGTATTACTTAAGGGGGAGAAGGCAAAGGACAGGAAATACATTATGATTTGGTAAGCTACACCAGAAACTTAAAAAAGTTTGTCTTAGGTTCTTTGGGGTTTTTTGGTCAGTAATTTATGACAGCTTGTCATAGGACTTTTTTCTTTGGGGAACAAAGCATGAGACCACTGCTGGATTTCACCTTGCCTGGACTTTAGCAGTTAGAATGTTAATCCCCTGCAGCAGCACTTCGCCTTTCCTTCAGAAGCTATTAATAGTTTCACAAATCTAATGCACTTTTTAAAAGAAGTCACATTGTTATTTGCCTGACAAGAGGTTTGGGGTTTTTCAAAGTCAAAGAGAATTCGGGGAGAACTTTTATATCTGTGACTTGGTCCCTGGTATGAAATAGCAGGTCAGCAGTCCGTATTTGATTTGCTGGGATAGTAGTTAATTGAAAGCACTGAATTGTAGATTTTTATTTGTACCCAGAAGTTTACAAGCTGTTGGACTCATCAGGTTGCTCACTGAAACATTGCTTCCTCCCTCAAGCAAAACTGCTGTAAATGGGCTTCTACTTTTAGACCACAATTGTATTTTTGCCTGTAGAAAGTTCAGCTTAAATTCTTTTCAGATTTGCAGTGCTGTGGCTCAAAATGATCTACCCAACTTTGTTAGACTGAAACCAACAGTGCTTTTGTTGAACTGCACCGTATTTGGTGGAATTCTCAAGACGTAACATTAAAACCACTCAGTGTGTGTTTTACAAGGAGGAGCCTTGCTGCAGTGCCTGTCCCTCCGAGAGTGGCCTGAAAATAGGATTTGGCTTGAACTGTGGTTTTTCTCCAGAGCTAAATTTACTGCCTCGCTCCGGAGACCAGCCTTGGATCCATTTCACCAACGCAGGAATTTCAATCCCCTTATGTGAAGAGTCTGTCATGGGTTTCCCTGCTCGGCACAGGAGCACTCTGCTCTCCTTCCAAGATGATTATCTCCCTGAAGCCTGCTCTGCCTCTCATTAGAACAGGCAGCTCCCTGCCACATCTGTGGCTGAGGTGGAAAAGATCAAAGCTGAGCTTTGAGAGTGAGTGACCAAGCACAGTTTGATGGGGGAACTCAGTGGAGATAATGAAGAAGAAAGGCTAAGCAGCAGAAATCTTTCTTTATTCACTCATTGAGGCCTGAACTGTAGTTGTGCAGCTCTGAGGTGTTCAGATCACTGAAGTATTTTGGAGGTGATGCACCGGTTTTTAAGTACTTTTAAAGGACCGGAAGCACAGGAGTTGCAGCTGGTGGGTGAGGTCCAAAACAGCAGCCTTTGGTGGGATTTCTGAGTCACTGAAACATCCGTAGTCACCAGATTTACAATTAAATCAATTTTAATACTTGTACAAAAGCTTACACTGTTAATTTGGGTGAAAATGAGGCTAGGAGGTAAACTGAAAGTCATACTGATGGCTGGTTGTGTGTGGTGTTCCCTAAATACTAATTCTGAAAGTGAGTGGTGACTGTCACCTGACAGTGTTCTCTGAGTTATTTTTGAACATCTAAAACCCACTTCAGAATATTGATGCTTACCTTATGCTGGTTTCCTTTAAAAAACTAGCCTAAGGTCAAACAGGGAGGAGTGAGTTGGTGGTCCTGAAACACCTTGGAGTTGAGTTTTCTGTGAAGTTTGTCTTGGTGAGTGTTAGAAAAGCAAACCTTTTGGAAGGGAAATTGTCATCTAATTCTGGATTCCTTGTTTTGGAAGAGAGCTGCTGATTCTTTCATTTTTCCTGGCAGCAAGTCCTGCCCATTGTATGTGAAAAGCAGGCAGGATGTGCTGCCAGCCCACAAAGGTGCTCAGTGTTACCTCACCAGTGAGCTGAGCTTGTTACTCCTGGTAACAAACACAACCTTTGTTTGAGGAAAAGCCACCCAGCAGGGAAGGCTGGCTTTAATTCTGTCTCCAGCTTGGGGTGGATGTGTGCTTGCTTCCACTGAAACCTCTCCAGGGTTCAGGACTGTGGATTTGTCACTGCCCTCCCATGGCATCACCACTGCCAGGGCCCCCGCCCAGCTGCTGGGTGAGTCAGGGGTTTGTTTCCACAGTGATATTTCAACTGAGTCACTTGTTCTGCTGGGAATGGCCAAGTTTTTATGGCCCTTGTGTCAGGTTTGCTATCGTTCCTTCCTGGTTAGCCTTTCAGGAGTGTGGATTTCATAGCACCCTGGAATGGTTTGGGTGGGAAGGGACCTTAAAGCCCATCCAGTGCCACCCCTGCCATGGGCAGGGACACTTTCCACTGTCCCAGGTTGCTCCAAGCCCTGTCCAGCCTGGCCTTAGACACTTCCAGGGATCCAGGGCAGCCACAGCTTCTCTGGGCACCCTGTGCCAGGGCCTCCCCACCTTCATAGGGAACAATTCCTTCCCAATGTCCCATCTATCCCTGCTCTCTGTTAGTGGGAAGCCATTCCCCTTGGCCTGTCTCTGCAGGCCCTTGTAAAAAGTCTCTTGCAGTGATTCTGTAGCTTTGGCCTGCCTTGGAGATCAGCCTTGCTCCAGGACTGATGCCCCAGTGATGGGCAGGACCAGGGAGATCTCAGATACTGTTTAGACGAAGTTTTATTTATTTTAAATCTCCAGTGCAAGTTTAATAGACCCTCTTTGTTTTATACGTGGAAATGTAAATTCTTCCTCAATGTAAGATAAACACTTTTATCTCAGGAATTCCCATCTGCTGTTTCCAAATGTACAGAGAAGACTTCTGGCCTGGAACTGTGAAGGAGCTGCAAAATGTCCAAGTGAGGGGATCAGTTTTTAACCTGTGGGGTGGGAGCTACATCTCCCCACCCTGCTTGGGCTGAGCCAGGCTCTGAGCTGCAGCAGAGCCCCATGGCTGGGCTGGGCTTCAGGCTAGGTCAGAATGAAGGGAAAAAGTAAAAGGAATTATACCACCAAACACTCTGAGAAGAGTTCAGTTGGGGGCTCATGGAACACATTTTTAAAATGTCACAGCAAGCTAAAGTATTGTAATTAACATGTCTAGAGTAAAAAAGAAAAGTCTTTCCCCTGTAAAACCAATTGGTTTTTTGTTGGAGTGAGTTAAGGCCATGCCACCCCAAGTAGGAAATGCCACCAGCATTTCTGTTCCATATCCCATTTCATGCTAAGTACTGTATTTGCTGTCTTGAAAAGAAAATTTGCTTGAAGAAACAACAATTTTGTTAAAAATGACAGTTTCTCAGTGTCCTGGGATCACGGAGGGCAAGGCTGGCTCAGCTCAGGGTTTTGGCTGAACCTGCCAGCTGAGCTGTGCTCAGAGCCTGCCCTGCCCTTTGCTGCCTGTTCCCACCCTGGAGCTATGTCAGGGAGGCTGTTTGTCCAAAGGGTGAACTGGGGGAGCTGATTTTCTGAAGAGCAACTGTTTCTGTCAAATTATTCCTATTATTATGTCCCAGCTGAACCAGGGGTTGTATCCATGCAGGAGAGGGACAGTGCAGCACACAAAGCTCTGCACAGTGGGCAGGACGCTGTGCTAACTGTGTGAAAGTACAGATTTCATAGTATTCAGTAGTTTTATCCCCTTTTTTCATTAAGAGGATTATTATAGCCATAACTAATGATTGTTCAGTTTTGTTTTTACAATCAGTCTTTTAAAATGCACTCTGACTTCAGACCTCTGTACCAGTTGATTCATGTCGAGGTTCTGGTGGTGTAGCAGAGAAGCTTCAGTTCTCAGAAACTTCTTTCCCAGGGGAGCAGCTCCATTCTGCTCCAGTGGAGCACTGCCAGGCTTGCCAATATTTTGGATTTGGGCAGCTGAAGGCCCCTGTGCTGTTGCTGTGGTAGTTGGGGTGCCAGCCCTGCGTGCCCAATCCAACATTCCCAGGCTGCTGCTCGTGCCCTGCACTGCCCCATCTGCCAGCACCACCTCTGGGATTGCCACCTCTGTCACCAGAGGGGTGGGGAGGCTCTGGGCCGGGCAGGTCCCCGTTTCCCTGTGGATCCTGCCCTGCCAAGGCACAGGGGCAGCTCCTGCATGACCATCCCGTGGTGGGGGCCCCGGGAGGGGCTGGGCAGGGCGTGCTTTCCCCGTTAGTAATGGCTTGGAGGGGATCTCATTTTGCAACCCAGATTTAACTGTTTGGACTGAGTGGAGTTCAGCTCTGGGAATGTAAACAGCCCTGGCTGCTGCAGTCTGGCCTTCAGAGGCTCCGCCTGGGCTGGTCTGGGCTTTGCTCAGGGTGTCCCATGGGGGAAGGAAGCTCCAGTGCAGGGTCTCCAGGCTGGCGGGCAGTGACCAGCACTGCTGGGCTTGGGAAAGCCCTTGGGACCACTCCGCAGCTCAGGCTTCCAGTTCTTGATTCCCGAAGGACTTCTTCATTGCTTCAAGTAGATGAGATGCAAATAAACCCTAACAAGGGCTGAGGACAGAAGTTTAGCAGTGAAAAAGAAAATCTATTCTTTTTTAGAAGTTTGCTGCTTCCCTAATTAGCCAGCAGAAGGAATTAGCATCCCTCGAAGCTGCAGGTGGATGTAAACTTCAAACTGGTCATACCTGTAATATCAAGGGAGACAGAGGTTAATTCTGAAGGAGCCAGGTCCCTTTGATTGTTTGCTGCTTTCCCCTATGCAGAGAGGAGATGGACTGTGCTGCTATCACAGGGTTGTGTTTTCTCTTTCATGGTTGTGATCACTGAAAAACAACATTATTTAGTGGCTCTTTCTTGGCTTCCTTATTAAAGGTGGAATGTGGGCCTGCAGGAAGGGTGAGGTCTTCCCTCGCTGCACTTCCGAACCTAACATCATCACCAGGGGCTGCTCTCAGTCTGCCTGGCCTGGCCATGCTCCTACTGCCACCCAGGGCTGGGAGAGCATCCCACATGGAGGAGATCCAGATTGTCCAGCTGGGGCTTTGAATCCTGGAGAAACCATAAACGAAAAGAGCTTAAGAAAAATAAGTTAAATTATTTTGCACTTCACTTAACGATCCATAGTATGTAGGTAACCACACTTAAACTGGGAACAAACTTCTGCTAGCACAGTACTGAGCCATCATTGCTTTTCACTTCAATGGGTAGAATATCCTAGGAAAAAGGAAGGAAAGGAGGAATCAAATGTTATATTTATCTAAAGTTGTGTGGAAACTCTGTTCTGGTATTTGAGGGAGTTTGAATTAATGTAGTGGCTAAAGCAGGGTGGGTTTTGCAGGGCTAAATATATATATATATATAAAAATAATAAGTATAAATAATTACTCTGTAACAGGATGTAATTTCCATCAGACAAAATACTTCTGTTTGGGTGGGAGAAAAGTATATCAATCTTGTCTGTGTTTTCCTCCACAAATAAGTATTCTGGTGCTGTCAGAGTATTTCAGTTGCTTTTGTCTCAGTCTGGCTGAGGTTCGAGCTTCTACTTTATTCTGGCATTTAATTATTAAACACCTTATGGTTCACAACTAGTTCAAGCAGATAATGTGCTGTGAAATTGAAGTCAAATAAATGCTTTAAAAACACCAACCCAGACCTGAAGGATTCTTGTCCTTGGAGGCTTTTGGCACATTCAGCTACTGAGGCCTGATCAGGAACATGAGCTTTCCATGCGTGCCCAGGTTTGCAGTGGGTTATTTGACAGATTGCAGGATCTGATAAAGTCTGGAGTAGCTGAGGGACTCTGGCAGCAGCAGGGGAAACTCTCTGAACAGGAAAAGAGCATCCTGGAGTCCCTCCAAGTGCTCCATGGTGTAGATGTGTGGTAACGGTGAGCAGCAGGGAGGGAGAGATCAGGGTGAACTGAATTTATCTTTATTTTATAGGCCTGGCAAAGGAAGAATCAAGCACTGTTAGAGCCAATAACAAATAAACCTGTGTCAACATTAAACAATTTAAAGTTTGTGTAAACTGGGATGGCAAAAGGTGTGGAAGTGTATGTATAAAAGATAGGAGTGTGTCTGTAGCAAGTGAGGGTATTTTGTGTGGAAGTGTGTGGGAGCAGTCAGGGGGTTTCTACTGACGGCAGACTTTCCTGGGAATGCCATTAACTTCTGATGAGCTTTTCAAGTACCAAATCCTTTCTATTGTTTTAATATTATGGAGTTCAGCAAGATGAGGTGATGGGAGGTTTCTGGTGAAGGCTGGGGGGGGGGGGGGTGAGGGAGGGTTTAGGCG
>VZTJ01005561.1:36962-131286 GCA_013397795.1 Orthonyx spaldingii | reverse complement strand
GGGGGGGGGTTAAGGGAAGCTTCAGGCTGCCATTCCCACTGCTTCCCATGGATAAAGCTCTGCAGTGCTCCCATACACAAAGGTGAAGGTGGCTCTCCTGCCCCTCTCATGGGTTTATATTCTTTACATTCAGGTGCACTGATTCCAGTTTGCTTTGGATTATTCCATGCACAGTTGGAAACAGCATTTAGAGCTTGGTGCAGTGGATTTGTGCTGTGGGCTGGGCATTCCAGGGATGTCAGGGTTTCCCAGGCTACCTGTGATGTGGTGAACATAGTGGTGTTTGCAGCAGTGGCAGTAATGGGATTATAGCTTGGAACTGAGCAGGTTTTGTTGGAATTGTTGAGGCAATCTTTGACCCTGAGCATGCCAATTGTCTGACAATGGGTTTTTTTTCCTCCCTTAGGGCTGAGAGAACAGAGGTACTCAGTGAAGACCTGTTGCAGGTATTGTGAGATGCTTCATATGTTTCTTTTAATGTTTTGTTGTGAAGTGTGAGCCTTCTGAGGTTTGTGGAGTACCTAACATGGGAAAAAATTACTGCACGTGTCAGGGATGGAACCCTGGACTTCTTTGACTTTGCAGCACATTAAAAAACAGGGATACATTTGGAGTAGCAAAACTCAGTTACTTCTGAGTCCAATCACTGGCTTGGTGCAGTGGAGGAGGGACCATTTGTGCTTTTAATGAGGTGAACAGCCCATGAACCATTGGTGCTGATGACTTGCCAGTCTGTCTGAGGAGGATGAAGAAACCCTGTCTGAGCACAGCTGGTTTCTGTCCTCACTGCTTTCTCCTGAACAGGTCAACTGGGCCTTAAGAGAAATGGCACAAAAATCATTCCAACTGCTCACTAATAAAGAATGGCAGTTTTTTTCTTAAAGTCTGTTATTGCTCTAAGTAAATGTTCAGATGCTTCTTGTTTAGCTGTGGTATTTGTTCTCAGATTTGTCATACTGACATCGATTTGTTTGCAGACTTGTCATCTTTGTGCAAATTTATCATCTCATCAAACATGACTTTCATGGTGGAATTTAAATTGCAACTGTCACATTAACAAGGGTGACTGATTCCATGGAGCAAATCTGCCTGCAGACTTGTCCTACATAGTTGTCTTCCTCTGGTTTCTTTATGAAAGGCTTATAAAAAGAACACAGATTGGTGAAGGAAGTCAGACTGGCTGCTCCTGGGACCTCGAGTGTGGTGGTTATTTCTGATTAATTACAAAGCATCTCAGCCTGCTCGAGGTCAGGGCCTGTATATGGAGCAGGGAAGTCAGGCAGATGATGGAAATGCTTCTGGTTCAGAGCTCTCCAGCTGCACAGCTGAGGGAGTGTGTCAGCCTTCAAATGTGAATGCAGCAAAAATACATGGAATTATAGAATCCCAGACTGGTTTGGGTTGCAAGGGACCTTAAAGCTCATCCAGTCCCACCCCCTGCTGTGGGCAGGGACACCTTCCACTGTCCCAGGTTGCTCCAAGCCTGGGACACTTCCAGGGATGGGGCAGCCACAGCCTCTCTGGGCAGCCTGTGCCAGTGTAATGGTGAGATGAGCAGACCTGAAACATTTCACCCCATTTTCAGGGGGTTGCTTTATTTAAGCTAAAAATACCTTCCCAGTTTGACAATACTAATCTGAATTTCTGAGGAGGTGTGCAGCTCAGTGACACAAAGGATGTTAAACACCTTGGTAGCCTGTGAGAGCCCATCTGGTTTCTTGCTTAGCTGCAGAATAGTAACAAGAAGTGAAAGCCAAAAGCTCTGCTGCTTGTTGCCAAAAAAATTTTGCAAGCAAGGCTTTCCCAGGCCCTGAGCAGCCTGGCTACACCCAAGTGGAAGAATTTACTCACTTGTTTGTTTGCTCTTGGGGGCTTGTGCAGGGGCAGGAGGCTCTTATCTAACCCAAGAGCTTGGAAACGTGGTGCTGCTCACTTGACAAACATGGTTCACAGTTGGGCTTTTTTATATTTAGCTCAAGCTTTGCCACAGGACTGTTACAGCTTTTTTTTGTTCTGTTTTCTGAAGGATTGTGCTCCATTTCAAGTGTCTGTTCAATGTGTTTCATTTGAAGACAAGGGCTATAATTCAGTACTGAAAAGTCCTTTACAATAGCCCCACTTTCTGGCATGGCCCCATGGCAGATAATAAAGCAATTGTGTGATGTTCTGTACTCTGGGGATGCCCTGAGGGGACAGACAGCATGGCCTGTGGGTCACGTTGTCAGTTCAGAGGTGGCTTGAAGGAGATTAATGTCCTTTGTGGTTTTCTTGACATCTTTGCACTAAAAGGCAGATCAGAGAGGAGAGGGTATGACTGTGAAGTTTTGGGGTCATGTTCCTCCTATCAGTCATCTGCCCTCGGAGCCTGCAATTCTGGTGCCTGGAAAGAGGCTGTTCTGCAAGGAATCTGAATCCCCATCCAGGGCTGCCTAGGGCTTTGGGGTCTGCTGGGGTCCAAGGGGGGGCTCAGGTCCAGGATGTCACTGTGTTCCAGGTGTGGGAAAGCCCTGTGCTCAGTCTTTTACAAGTTTTAACTACCTGATCTAGCAAAAATGAATCTTTTCGTAACAAGAGGATGGCTTAGAATGTGTTGGTGCTGTTTCCTCCCTGTGAGGGTGGGGAGGCCCTGGCACAGGGTGCCCAGAGAAGCTGTGGCTGTGCCTGGATCCCTGGGAGTGTCCAGGGCCAGGTTGGATGGGACTTGGAGCACCCTGGGACAGTGGAAGGTGTCTCTGCCCGTGGCAGGGGTGGCACTGGATCAGCTTTGAGGTCCCTTCCAACCCAACCCATTCCAGGATTTCATTTTGAAGATGACACAAAAGAAGTGGATAATCTTAGCTGCAACAATAGACCGCAAACAATACCTGCTTGTTCATTTAGCTTCATATGGACTTTTTCCACCTGGACTTAATTTTGAATTTGTTGCTCCATGCTCTGTAGATAAAAGGCAGAGCCTTGTGCTCTCAGAGCAATCCCTGGGCAGTTTCTCTGCACCTTATTCTACCCTGATAGATTTTTACAGAGCTTTTTGTGCACTTCATCTTGGGTTCATTTTGCCCTCCTGAAAATATAATAAAAGTGATTTTAGAACTGTATCAAAAACTGGAATCTGTTCAGATTATTTCTACAGTTGAAATCTACTTTTTTTTCCCCCTTGTTTTTTAAATAGAATCCATTCCAAAGGGCCTCCTGTTATTCTTGGTGAGTCATCAAAATGCAGATAAACAGCATTCTTTGGGTGCTGTGCACAGAGAGCTCAGTGCTATGAGCAGTTCTGTCCCACTGCTCATCACTTTGTTTGCTTTTGATGTTCTTTGAAATAAAATAGTCCAAATTCCTGGCTTAAAATCCCTTAAAAGAACAGTTTATCATGTATATATTTGTCCTATTCACAGGCTGTGTATTAAGCCATGTTTGAACTAGATGGTGATAAACAGAACTCTTGTGCTTTGACTCCTGTTTTTTAATTCCATATCGCATTTGAATCCAAATAAGTCTCTACCTAAAAATACTGTTTTGCTCAGCATGTGGGAGCTTTGTCCTTGTGTTTAACAGCCAGGGAAGGATATGCAGGAGGAGCTTGCAGTACAGGTTTGTACAGTGGGAAGGAGCTGTCAGATGTGTCTTCAGCACCTGCTTTATAAGGTCACAATGAAAATTATGAGTTTTCTCACAGTTTTTTTCTTAAATTAGTGTGTTGGATCCCTGCATGTGCCATTCATCTCCGATGGCAAGTGTCACCCTGATTTCCTTTTGCTGCGATGCCAAGCAGGGCAGTGTTTTCTCCCTTTCCCACTCTCCAGTGCTGTGAGCTCTGACTGAATTTCTGTGCCACTGAGGAAAAAAGCCAATTTCAATCTCCCCCAAGCATTTTTGCTGTCAGGCACTTCTGCTAAGCAGCTGCACTTCTTGTGAGCTGGAGAATTTGAGAAATCTGCAACCCAGAGCGAAGTGTGGTACAGGGGGAAGGTTTTCTGCTGAGGCCAGGGAAATAACTTCTGGTTTTTGTGTTGTTTTCTCTTCCTCCCCCCTGCCGTGGGGCTGATCAGATTGAGAGGCGTCTGGACACCGTGAGGTCCGTGTGCCACCTGGCCCAGAAGAGGCTGATTGCCTGTCTGCAGGGCCAGCATGGCACAGACCCTGACAAGAGACACGTGAGTAGAGCTGAGTGTGCCCTGTGCTCCCACTCTGCTGCTCTGCCTGCCCTCAGCCAAGGGGAGCAAACCCCTGTCACACCAGCTCAGTGCTGGCACTGGTGAAGCACCCGCTGGCATCCCCTGTTCAGCACAGCCTGGGGACACCTCAGAGTGTCAGGACACTCCTTGTCCCTGCAAGCTGCTGAGTGCTTGGAGCTCACTGACACCCAGCTAGGAGGAGAAGAAACTCTGCAGCTCTGACCCAGCTCCTCAGATCTGGAGTTGTCCTTAGACAATGACACCTCCAGCTGGCTGGAAGTAGTTTTCTGTACACATTTGATTTCTGCCCCTCCTTAGCAAAGCCGTAGGTAGGTTTTCTTCAAGCATCAGAACCAGAAATAATTCACGTTCACATTTTCTCCTTTTATTGAGTAGCAGAGACCTGAGAGCAGGGGCACACACACTCTGGGAGAGAGAAGTGACAAGCTGGTGGCTTAAATCTCGGTTTAAAGCTCTTTATCTGTCCTTGGCAGTAGTTGAGATATGCTTTGGACCAGTCACTCCAGCTAAAAACTGAGAAGAAAGTGCTTTTTAGAGTGTCTGAGGAGTCTTGGTGCTTGAAACTTTTTGTGACTTGGCATTTTCTTCAAGTCCAAGAATGAGCTGCATGTGTGTAATAGAAACCATATGGAAGAGGAGAAAAACCTTAGAGGGGATGTACTGGGGAAGCTGGAAAGAGTGAGCAGCACTAAGCTAAGCACTGTTCCTTCTGTTCCATAGAAAAAACTTCCTCTAACAGCTCTGGCTCAAAACATGCAAGAAGGATCCGTCCAGCTGAGTGATGAAACTCTGCTGGGGTAAGTGTTTGCCTTTTTTTCTAACTTGCTGTCTGACATCTTATTGCCTGCAGGGCCCTAATTAGAGCCTCTGGGTCCACAAAGGCTGGTTTCAATCTCATAAAACTTAATATTTCTGGATTCTTTCTCTAATCCAAAGGGAGAAACAGTGAGCAAGCAGTTTTTCTGGAATGATTTGGGGACAAGTTTTCGGCTGAATTGCATTCCAGAGGATTCTGATTCTCTGCTATCATAAAAGCTTTTAAAATGGCTTTTATCCTTGTGGATTAGTAGAATTATCACCTCCACTTGAAGTTTAAAATGTTGTGTATTGTACAATTAAACTGTATCTTTATTATATTATAAACTGCATTCTGCAGGTTTGAATTGATGACTTAAAATGTCTATTTGCATTAATGCCTTCTAGTTTAAAGTAGCCCCAATTTATCTATCCTGGCAAAGTGGTTATTTGCAATTTACAGGAAAGTGGCTGAAACAAATGAACCTCCATGTGCTGAATCCCTAGAGCCCAGTGAGTTTTGTCATTGCTGGTGGGAATTCTCATGGAGACAGTGTAAAATGACCTTAGAACATACTTCTGAGCCACTGCAGGAGATTTAAACCTGGATAAAAATCTTAGGGAATAGGGGATTTCCTTATAACAAGCGTAAAATAAAGGTCAAGTCATGGGTTTGGAGCCTGAGACTGCTGTGGATGGGATTGCTGGGCATTAGGGTGTTAAGACCTTCACATTAAAGGGACTTAGGAGAAAATGAAATACTGCATTGAGCAATTTTTCCTGCATCTGGTGAGATGGAATGATGGACTTGGAAATAAATCCTGACTTCTGTGCCCTTAGGGCTGGTATAATCACCTGGGTGTCTAAAAGCCTCCAAAGTGTTGTCATGGCTCAGGAATTTAGGACACAAAGGTTTAATAACACCACTTGCCTGTCCCAGATTTCTCCAAGAGAGCACAGAGCAGTTGGGTTTAGGCCATGAAGGGATGCTCTCCTTTATACACCACAAAGCTTTCCAAAGCTCTGCTCTGCTTTGAATCCTTCTTCTTCAGTCAGTGTTAACTCCCATGACAATTTCCTGTCATTCTTACAGGAAAATGCTGGATACCTGTGGGGATGCAGAGAATAAACTGGCAATGGAGCTCTCCCAGCATGAAGTACAGATTGAAAGAGAAGTTATAGACCCACTGTGCCTGCTGACAGAGGTGAGACAGCTCAGCCTGAGAGGAGAAACACATCGGGACTGATGCATAAACTGAGCAAAAGGAGTTTATCTCAGTGCTGGGATTAAAAAACTGCTTTAAGGAGCCCTGTGTTAGTGGTGGCAAGTGGATATGAAGCCTATAACATGTAATTTGTTACAATGCACAATTTAAAATTCAATGTAAGCCTCTAATTCTCATTCCAGACAGAGATCCCAAACATTCAGAAGCAGAGGAAGCAGCTTGCAAAGCTGGTGCTGGACTGGGATTCTGCAAGGGGAAGGTAGGAGAGCATTTTACTTACTGAGTGCTTTTCTAACCATGTGAACTCCTTGTTTGCATCTCGTGGCACCTGCTCTGATCTGGTACTTGCCACTGAAGTGCTGCTGTGAGGTGAAAACAAACTTACATTTAAGTTACACCAGAAAAGGACCCATCACTGCTAGATCCAAACAGAATTAACATTTTGGAGCTCTTACATGCCTATATGTAATTGGAAAAATGAAGTTTTCAGCTTAAAGAAGGAACAGGAATCTCAATGTGTAACCACACCAAGTGCTTTTACAGCCTTGTGTGGAACCATTGCTTTGGGAGGGTCCTTGGTTGTTCACCTCACCCTTGAGTGCCTTTAAATGGTTTTAAACTGCCATGAGAATTGGTGGAGCCATTTCCAGTATATTCTACACCCATGTTAGACTGTGGCACGTGCAGGATTCCTTGTGATTTTTACAGTTGCTCGTGGACTATGTCAGCATGTCATGAATGGTGTGTTTTGAACCTTTTAGTTTTGTTAGAAAACCTCTGGAACCCTGGGATTTGTTTCCTGTCAAAAGAAACCAATTCCAAGGGAGCCATAAATGCAGATTCTTGTTGAATACTGATTTTCACCAAATGAAACTTTTCTTCCTCAGATACAACCAAGCCCACAAGACTTCAGGAACAAATTTCCAAGTGCATCCTTCAAAAATAGAATCTCTTAAGGAAGAGATGGATGAAGCTGGAAATAAAGTAGAGCAGTGCAAGGTAAGGATAGAATGAGTGTCCCTTTCACACCTCCCATGGAATTGCCCAGCTGTGCAGCAGCAAATCATGTGGCTGTGCCACTGTCTGTCCTCGGGGTGTTTTAATGCCAGCTGATCTCTGAATTGCGTTAGTTCAATGAGGAACTCCATGCAGGGTTTTTCTAAGTTAGGTATTTGACATTATTTTCAATTTCAGTCTGAGATAACTATGTCCTGGCCATGAATGAATGTTCAGGATGTCTGGGTGCTCCAAGCCATGGAGCAGTAGGAGGCACCTGGAGGAAACTGAAGCTGGGACATGCCAGGACCATGCTGACTGTCACAGCTCTGAGCAGTTCACATTCATTTTCACTTCTCAACAGCAAATGCTCCATTGAGTACTGAGAACTGAAACCATTTTTATTAGTACTTGTCTTTGAGTGCTATAAATAACTGGATTGAATGAAGGGGGCAACTGCTTTGCTGGGTAAACCAGAGTTAAGCATTCTGAAATCATTTCACTTGAAGAACACGTGGGGCAGAGCAGGTGCATTACAGCTTCTTAGTTCAAACTTCCTGCAGGCGAAATAAACACAATAAATCTGTCTGTCTGTACCATTTGAAATGAGTAAACCTGCTGCCCTGGTTTGCATCTTTCCCAAAGGATCAGCTGGCTGCAGACATGTACAGCTTCGTGTCCAAGGAAGGGGAATATGCCCGCTGCTTTGTTATGGTGAGTGTTGGCAGTGGGGCTCTGGTTCAGCACAGCTGGGCACAGACACTGAGTTCTCAGAAATGACATTTTGTGTGCTAAACCTTTAGTCTTGTCTTATGTGCTCATCAGAAGCTAATGCTCTTTTTGTTTTTAAAATGTGGCTTCTGTTCTCAGTTATTAGAAGCACAAGCAGATTACCATAGAAAAGCATTAGCAGTCATAGAAAAGGTCCTACCCGAAATTCAAGCCCATCAAGGTAAAGTAACCTGTGCTCTGGCTGATGCTTCTCCTTGCCTGTGCCACCTCTGCACAATATTCTCCTCCTCTATCTTGATTCTCTTGCATGCAGACTGATTTAATAAGGCCATTTGATCTGCCTAACAAATTTACATTCCCAAACATAATTCCATCTTCGTGTCCTCCAGAGTTCTCCAGCCATGTTTAACACACTAATAAAATATTAAGGATCTCTCTGATACCCAGGAGGGTAAAGGAAGGATTTTTCTATTTCATTACCTGTTTTCCTTATGCCCTTTTGCTGAGTCATACCTGACTTTTTAGGCCAATGAAAGTGTCATTGTGATTTGGTTCTTGAGTGATTACAGGTGATTATCAGGAAAACTCCATGTATTTTAAGCAGCTGGATTTTTTTTTCCCCCCCCGCATTTTGTGCAGTCCTCTTTCCCAGTGTGCACTGCACCCTGGAAAATGGAGAGTTTGGATTCTTGTGCTGGGTGTCAGCAGTTAAAAAAAGTGAATTGTGCAATTTAATTTCTTCCGTAAGAAGAACTGAAACTGTCAGGCGACTTTCAGGTGTGTCACTGATGGTTTGGGATGAAGATGCATCGTGTGTTTTGGAAACTGCTCTCCAAAATGTTGGCTGTGCTATCCCTGGATCTTCTAAGTGCTTGGGAGAAACAGGTGAACAGAATCTGAGGAAAAATGCAGTCTGAGCTGAGCAACGCTTAGATATCTTCAGCTGTGGGCCACATGCAGGTTGTAAAAGCTGAACCAATTCAATACATAAATAAATAGGAGCATTGTGGGAGATGGTGTGGAATATCTATGCTCTGTCAGTGTGGGAGAGGAGGGGATGCAAAGAGGTGATGCTGGTACAGCAGCAGGACTGTGCAGAAGGTTCTTTGTGGATATGGCTGCTTGAAATTTGTTATTGTTGTATGAAAAGTTTGTACAGAACAGCTGAGCAACAAATGCTTCAGGACAGACTGGCCTCCCTAGAAGGTGGCTGGGAGCCGTGGTGGCCAAGTGATGCAGTGGCAGAATGTAGGGAATTTCTCCCATTGTGTTTCTAGCTTCAGTGTAAATGAGAATCCCAAAAAGGTTTGGGTTGGAAGGGACCCTAAAGCCCATCCAGTGCCACCCCTGCCATGGGCAGGGACACCTTCCAATCTCCCAGGGTGCTGCAAGCCCTGTCCAGCCTGGCCTTGGACACTTCCAGGGATGGGAGCTGGGACTTTGAACGCATACTGAGGTTTCTTTTCATAATGTTTACTGCAACTTGCAAAAGTTGGGAAATGCCATGTGCATCTCGTGAAGTGTTAACCAACAAAGGGGACTAAAACCTTACAAGGGATGTGATTGATGTGGGTTTGCAGAAACACTTTGCCTTCAGAGCACTCTTTGAAGTCCTCTGAAGTCTTTCTTGGCCTCTTTTCCACATAAAAGAAATAACACATCTGTACTAACAATAACCTTTTACATCTGCATTTTTTCAGTTAGAACAGCAGAAATGGATCAGAACATAAACTGTAGGAAAGAAAAAATTCACATTCAATTTGGAGAAATTTGTGCCAATTGGAGTTAAACAAGAATTGAAGAATTAAATTGGAAATTTGAATGTTACGGTGCTGGGCTGTTACCATTGTAGTTCTGATGTGATACACTGGGGCTGTTAACATCCTTTGTAATTTGCTGATTTAAGGAATCAAATTTAAGGAATAAGCTTTTTTATTAACAGCTCAGTTTTTATTCACCTTAAATACAGTTAAAACAAAAATCAGCCCAGGTCATGCAATCTGGACAAAATTTTCCTACGGATTCTTGCAGACTGAAGCCAAATCAGTGTTACTGGAACGTGCAGCCTTGTGCTGACACTTGTGCAGAGGTTTGCTGTTAATTCCAGTTATACACAGAATTTGTATGTGATATTCCATCCAGAAAGATGCAGAAGTATTTTTTTCCTGACCACCAGCAGCCTCATTTTCTCTTTCCTCATATCCAAGGGACTTTACCAATCAAGGGCTGTAAAACTCCTGCTGTAGTCTGAACGTTTCTGTGCTGTGCTAGAGGCTTTCTTCTCTTCTTGCCTGGGCTGTAATTCAGGGGTTTGGTAGATACTCTGCTCAGTGTTTTGATACTCTCCAACTTAGACAAATGGACTGAAAAACCAGCTTTTGGAACTCCCCTGGAAGAGCATCTCAAGCGCAGTGGGCGGGAAATCGCAGTTCCTATCGAAGCCTGTGTCATGATGCTCCTGGAAACAGGGATGAGAGAGGAGGTGGGTAATTCCAGATCACAGGCCAGGAAGAGGGGGGAAAGGGCCCAGTCAAACTCATGAACTGGTGTCTGTTAACATGTTGCTTATGTAATTCATTCATTAATGTACTTGGTAAATGTTTTGCAACACAGTAACCTTCAGCACTGTGTGAAGTATCTTGGAGATGGATGCACATACAATGAAAATCAGGGATGGGCCAAGGGTGGGAGGGAACTAAACCATGTGACAGGACACATGAAGGGCCAGCTGGGTCATAACGCTGACAGGGGAAGGCACCAAAGCTGAAATGTTCTCAAAGAGGCTGTTGTAAAACTGGTGCTGTTCCATGCTTGTGCCATTGTGTGGTTACCAATCAATACATTTCATTTCTATGATGCAGGGCTTGTTCAGAATTGCTGCTGGAGCCTCCAAGTTAAAAAAGCTGAAAGCTGCCCTGGACTGTTCCACTTCCCAGCTTGATGAGTTTTACTCCGATCCCCACGCTGTCGCAGGTATTGGGAGTGTTCTGAATCCAAACCAGGTGTCGGTTGATACAACACAACTTCATACTGTTCAGGTGTTATCTCCACAGTTAAACTGGGAGAGGTGGCAATCAGTTGAAAATTCACTGCACAGTTTGACACAGATCAGTGTAGGGTGCCTGTGCTGATCACACCTGATGTATTTGTGACAATGGTGTGTAAAATTCAGGGGTCATAACAACCCAGCTGTCACATCTCCTCTCATGACAAGAGTGTTAACGTGGTCAAGGCAGATTAGAGCCATGTGTAGACCTTCAATACATCTTTAAAAGTTCTTTGTCCTGAAGAGATGATTCAGAGTTTTATAGCACAAGTTTCTGTCAAATTGCACTGATTACTGACAGACCCTTTGTGTCAAGATCTCAGCAGTTCCACTGTGCAAGTGTCAGGTCTTGCCACTTTTCCTGGTACTTGGGACTTACTGCACAGATAAAACTGCAAATCTGAGGGCAGAATTTTCCCTGAAGTCTGAAAGCAGTGGCTGAGGAGCCAACCTGTCCCTGTCTGCATTGCAGGTGCCTTGAAATCCTATTTGCGGGAGCTGCCAGAGCCGCTCATGACCTACAGCCTGTATGAGGAGTGGACACAAGCTGCAAAGTAAGCATGCTAAAAACAGCTGTAGAGGAAATCATGCTACATATTTTTATCACGTTTGATTCTTCATAGATGAGTTCAAAAGAAACAACCAAGCTCACACAGTTACTTAATTTTCCACTAACAGGTATTTCATGTAACAAATTATTTTAAATAATAAATAGCTTAGTACAAATTACACAAAACGTGGTGAAATAACTACTTTGTTTAACCATAAGGGCTGATTCAGGCTGCTGGCTTGCACTGTATTTGATGCTCAAGCAGTTTTGTTGCAAGTAAAGGTAGTTCGGGGATCTGATGAGCAGGTTACCGAGTACAAAACATTTATTTGGCATAAGGAAGTTTGTACCATCATCTCTTTGTCACTGCAGAGACAACAAATTTCTGACGTGAGAGTAAGATGTCATGGCATTTTTTTGTCCTTTCAGTATTCAGGACCAGGATAAGAAGCTCCAAGAGTTATGGAGGATTTGTAACAGATTACCTGAGCATTACCGTGTTAACTTCAGGTGAGTGTGAACATCTCTCAGCTCAGCTGCTTTGCACCTCAAAGCCAATTAACCTAAACTCTAATCTAAGTGTGCTTTTCTTGGCCGAATTCAGTGAGATTTATAAGAATGCATCTTATTTCATGCAGCGGTGGGTATGTATAGGTGGTGTCCTCAGCTTAATTCACTATTGGCTGTCAGGAAATAGTGATGCACAGAACCCTTCTACTTATGGCTTCTGCTCTGCTCTTTGCTGTAGATTCCAGTCTTAGAAGTCACCTGGATCTATCTTAAACATCTCGTTTTTCCTTTTGGTTTTGCGTTTTGGAAATGAATCGGAACAAAACGAGCTCTGGTGATTCCTAGAAGCATGGAATTTCCATTACAGGACATGAAGCTAGCTGAATCTAAGTGTTTTTCTCTGGAAATATAATATTTCTGTGGTTCTATTTTGCTGAGATGGAAGCTGCTTTCTTTGCTACCCAGTTCAACTTTTATGATTCGGGAGCAGAAGCCTTGGGCAGCTGCCAAGCAAGAAGGCTGCTCATCTCATTTCTGTGTTGTTGGGAGCTCTCTTTACAAGTTCTTGAATTTCTGTTTGCTTGCTTTCAACAGGAAATGCTCTTAGTTCCTGCTGTTTAATGATTTCTTTCCTTTTTGTAGGTATTTAATCAAATTTTTAGCCAAGCTTGCCCAGAATAGCGATGTTAACAAAATGACACCGAGCAACGTCGCGATAGTCTTGGGCCCCAACTTGTTGTGGGCAAAGAATGAAGGGTGAGTTCTTTTAAGAAAGCTGCAAAACAAAACTGGATGAAGCTGTAGAATTGATTGGTTTAAATTCTTTAGTCTGTTCACACCAACAGACTGTTTACCTAAAAAGTATTTCCAGGGTTTTTTAGCCCATGCCTTCAGGTCCTTTGAGGCAGGCAGGTTTTCAGGGGTGTTTTCAAAAGCTGTGAGTAGTCTGAATAGTCTGGAGTCCAGCGCAGTTGCTCTTTCTCTGATGCTGAGGAGTTGATCCATCATGCTTAGCCTAAGTTGTTATTTAGGTAGTCTGAATTTATTTTAATTTTCATACTTTGATGGAACTCTGAATAAAGTTTTCTCCATCTCTCTCCTGCAGGTCTCTTGCTGAAATGGCAGCAGCCACTTCAGTGCATGTGGTAGCAGTTATTGAGCCCATTATTCAGCATGCAGACTGGTTCTTCCCTGGAGGTGAGTTCCTGCCGTAGCTCAGGAATTTCACATTACCCACCAGGTCAGCCTCAGTGGCTTGTGCAGTGAGGCACCACTTGGGATATGTGTCTTAGGAGGTTTTTTCGGTCTGTCCCTCTTCCAGATGAAGATTTCAATGTGTCTGGGGCGTTTGTGGCAGTTCCTGCTGTTAATTCCAATCACTTGTCACACACTGGGAATGACTATGAATGTGGGACCCTGGAGAGGAAGAGGCCTCTGAGCATGACTGTGATGGAAGGGGATTTGCTGAAGAAGGAAAGGTAGGTGTAATTCTCAGGTTAGGGGCCCATTATTAGCCCTCTTCCAGTGAGGCTTCAATCAGACACTTTCATTGGTGTCAGGAGAGGAATTTCATGGAAATACTGTAGATAACAATAGTGATTTATTTCCTGTTGCTGCAGCCTGAGGATGGCTCAAAGGTAATGTACTGTTACTTCCTTGCAGTTACATCTGTGCATGATAAATCCCAAGCAGATACTGCTGCTCCCAGTTTCCATTTTCCTGGTACAAATTGGGGGAGGGTCTAAGATTCACTGGAACAGAAGTGTCTGCAGTAGCATCTCTCAGTCTCTAACTTCTGGTATTCCATGGCTTCTCTTTCAAAGCCCATAAGCTGAGGTGGTGTTACCTGGTGCCTTCATGATAAGACTTCTGAGTTGATGATGGTACAGTATTGCCACAGCAAGCAGTAGAATGCTAAAAACTCCCAGTAAAACGTGCTGTTTCCCATATAACATGTAGTGTAATGTTCATTCTTATCACTCATCATGAGTATTCAAGTGATGTGCTTGTTTTTAGCTGTTGATGCAAATGTTCAGTTGTTACCTGTTAGCTGTGACCAGCCACATGCAAATTTGTCAGCACTCACAGATGAGGAAGAAAATCAGTTCAAGATTCAGTGTTTGACAAAACAAGAATAAAATTAAATTCTAGAATGAATGTGCTGTATGCATTCTAAAATCTGTTGAGAGTTGGGATCTGTTTCTCCATTGTTCTCCTTGAAACACAAATAGAATTAGAATTATTTGGGTTGGAAAGGACTGTTAAGATCTCTCATTCCAACCCCCAAATCACAGCCTGTGTCCAGTAGCTTTTTTTGAATCTCTACTGCAACTTAGTGTGTGATAGAAACAAAATTCATGTGGCAGAATACTTTTAGTGAGGAGCTACTCTGGTATGTAAGGAAATGTCTGTATTTACATGTGAGATTCTGAGTGCTCTGACCTCATTGTCATCAATGTTTGTCTCCAGATGTAATTGAGTAGTTTGTTCAGTGCTGTTTAGCTTACCCCTCTGTGGGGGGATAAGCCAAATCCTGTTGCATGTCTTAACATTGCTGGTGTTCTGCAGCCAGTGGAGGCTTTAACAACGTGGTGTTGTGCCGCCAGTGGAGCTTTCCTTGTTGCTGCTTTGCATGTGGGGGTTTGTGTGGGCTGGGACACCCCGAGTCCTGCTGCTGCAGCTCCTGGGGGTGGCTGCCTGCTGTGTTCACTCTCTCTTCTCTCTGTAGCTTTGGTGTGAAGGTTGTGGAGTTCCCCGCGGCCCCGCGGCGATGTGGCACTGTAAACAGAAAGCTCACATCGCCCGCCTTCCAGCCCCCGCTGCCGCCCTGCGAGCCGGCGCTGGCCGAGCAGCACTGCCCGCCCACGGGGGCTGAGCC
Source organism: Orthonyx spaldingii (assembly GCA_013397795.1). Classification (NCBI taxonomy): domain Eukaryota; kingdom Metazoa; phylum Chordata; class Aves; order Passeriformes; family Orthonychidae; genus Orthonyx; species Orthonyx spaldingii. Next base: position 116,357 of record VZTJ01005561.1, on the reverse strand, counting down.
CTGCCCTGGGGCTGGCCCTGCTCCCTCTGCTGCCCCAGCAGAACAGCCCCCAGCTCCGGGCATGGAGGATGCCAGGTAAGAGGCACGGCTCGTGCTGGCAGCGGCTTGGCAGCAGCTCCAGCAGCAAACTGGGGACACCTGGGCCAGGCACCTCTTCCCCGGGGGATGTGCCCTGGCAGGTGTGGGCAGCAGCAGCGTGAAGGAGCTCTCCTGCCATGTGTTTGTTCCCAGAATTGGACTTCTGAAATAACACACACAGTTCTGGATGTTCCAGAATTGGTCTTATAAAATAACATCCATGGTTTCGTTTTCTGAGATAAAGGAATTCTTGGGGGGAAAAATGATGATGAAAATATAGACTCTGCTTCTCCTGCCCACATTGACCTTCCCAGGTTATGCTCTAGAGATGTGCACACAGGTGATACCAGTTTGCTGCTGAAACAGCAAAACCTACAGTGGCAATACCAGAAACCTGTTGGTCTTGTTTGTTGTTTCTTGTACATGTTATCTGAATGTGTCTTGTTTTGTTTATTTATTTGTCTGTAGCAAGTGTTTAGTGATGAGTAGACTTGCTTACTAGAAAACTGGCAGTCAGTTTATCATATTTCAGAATCAGTTTCTTTAGGACAAGTATGTACACAGGCTCTTTACTATTTAATTACTGTTGAAGCTCTGCAGTTGTGTCCCTGGACTGCAAGGCTAATTGTAGCAGCCTGACTTCTTCCTGTGAGGTGGAAACAGCACTTTGCTCTCAGCTCTTCAGTGTTCTGAGAGCTGTAACAAACCACATGTAAAGCCTGCAGTGCTTCCAAATGTCAACCTCAGTGTCTCAGGGTGAACCCGACCATGGGATTTGATGCAGCACGGACTCTTGTGCACAAAGCTTGTTCTCAGGTGACATATTTACAAAACCAGCTCGTTTGGAAATCCCCTGCAGACCAGTATTTCCTCCACAGATGGCTTTTGTTGTAGAGGCAGCTGAAATGAAACCTTGGGGGTCGTGTCTGAAAGTTTGACTTAAAATCTGCAGTCTCTGTGCAAGCACTCACAATTTATTAACAGCATCTGGAGAAATGGGGATTGCAAAGTGCCAGTAGAAGTGAGTGAAAGTCAGTCCTAAATTGCTGCAGGTGACTCTAAATATAGAGGAGTGAAGCCTGCAGGTGCACAGCCAGAGGAGGGGACCCTGTCCAGAACCACCTCAGCTGGCTCATCCTCCATCATCATCCATCAACCCAGCACTGCCACAGCATTCCCCACTGAACCATGTCCTCAAGTGCCATATCCACATGTTTTTTGAACACTTCAGGGACTGTGACTCCACCACTTTCCTGGGCAGCTGTGCCAGGGTTTGACAACCTTTTCAGTGAAAATTGTTTCCTACTATCTGATCCACAGCATGGTTTGTAATGGAACAGGTGCAGCTGAGCCAGACAAGGCATGTTACAATCATCTCTAACGTGGGCTTTTTAATTTCCAGTACCTCAAAATCCAAGGACAGCACATCTTCAGCCACTCCCCCGCCGGTGAGGAACGGCCAGGCGGGCCCTGCCCCGGGCCAGGCAGTGCCCAGCAGCTCCCAGCTCTCTGTCACCCAGCCCCAGAATGCTGCTGGGCCCAGTCCCCACGCCCTGAGGAGAGGTGTGTGTTTATTTGCTTTTCGAGCCACTACGTTCCAACTCTTAATGTACTGCAAAAACACTACTAAAATAACTTTATCAGCATCTCTGCCCATATGCAGACAGCAGTTTAATCTGTTGGCTTGTCCCCAAGGCCTGGCTGTAAAGCAGCTGTGACTTTTGGACTCTCTGAATGGTGATAGTGTCACCAGTGCTCTTTAACAAACTCTCTCTAAAGCTATTGATTAGTAAATGCTTGTATTTGATAATGCACTATTTTATTTTGATAATATGCCTGAGGATCTTTTGTGCTGCTAATTGGTTTTTTTGGGAGCTTGGTTTGGAATCAGAGAATTCCAAAATGGTTTGGGTTGGAAGGGACCTTAAAACTCATCTTGTTCCACCCTCTGCCATGGGCAGAGACACCTTCCACTGTCCCAGGGTGCTCCAAGCCCCGTCCAACCTGGCCCTGGACACTCCCAGGGATCCAGGGGCAGCCACATCTTCTCTGGGCAACCTGTGCCAGGGCCTCCCCACCCTCACAGGGAAGGATTTCTTCCCCATATCCCATCTAACCCCACTCCCTGTCAGTGGGAAGCCATTGCTCTGTCCTGCAGTGTCACTGCATGCCCCTGTAAAAACCCCCCCGTGCCTGATGCTGGAATCTCTCCTCTTCTCTCCACAGCTGTGAAGAAGCCGGCACCAGCTCCCCCCAAACCAGCCAACCCCCCACCGGGGCAGCCAGGAAGCCAAAGCTCTTCCCCAGCTGCTCAGCCACCTTCTGTCTCTCCAAAACCACCTGCCAGAAGCTCTTCTCCTCCTGCTCAACACACAAACCCAGGAGCAGCCCAGACCCCCTCTTCCCAGGTTTCTGCACCTCGGAGATATTCCAGCAGCCTCTCCCCAATCCAAGCTCCCAGCCACCCGCCCCCGCAGCCCCCAACACAGGCAACTCCTCCCCCGCAGCCCAAAGGCAGCAGCCAAGCATCTCCCGGTGAGCAGGGACCAGAGCAGCCCTGCCCCTCGCAGACTCCGACTCCGCCCGACACGCCGCCGCTGGGGCAGCCCCGGGGCAGCTCCCCGGCCGAGCCCTGCCCGGCTCCCTGTGTCCCTCAGGGTGGCACCCTGCCCCGGCCCCGGCCCGTGCCCAAGCCCCGCAACAGACCCAGCGTGCCCCCGCCGCCTCACCCTCCCTCGCAGCTGCCTGCAGATGGCACGGTTGCAAATCCCACGCAAACAGCTTCCAAAGTAGTCACAGGTAAGTGGATCCTTCCCTAGCCCGTGTCTCCTCGGGGACTGGCAGTGAAGAAAATAGTGCGTGTAGCTGGGAGTTAATGAGGGAGGGAAAGTGAACAGCACAAATCAGAGTTAAAACACTCAATAGTTCATTTCCAGTGAAATGCCCACTCTGCACATGAGAGTGTCACTCCTGAGGCAGAAGTGTTTGGGGGCAAGTGGAGATGAACTTTTGTTGGTTTTTTTTTTTCCTGTTTGGAAGCTGAACACTGTGACAGCAGCTCGCTGGGGCTGTCTCCAGCTCAGCATCTTGGCAGTCAATTCTGCTTGTACATCTGTTGCCAAAAAGCAAATATTTAGAGGAGGGAGAAGATGTAGCCAAGGATAGTGGATTTCAGCACATACTGAGATAAGAAAAGGGCAGAAGTGGTCACTGATGTGTTCTAATAGGCAAACCATGCAGAGAATGTTTTACGTTATGAAAACAGAGGCTTCTGATGTGCTTTTAAGTTGGACATTCAGAAGCTGAAGAATCACCTGTATTAAATTGTATTTCTTGGTCAGTATTTATAGAGCTTCACATTTTAAGTGCAATCTTTGTTTTAAGACAATAATGAAGAGAAATATTTTTCTTCTCACAGAAATTTCATGAAGCTTGTAGTTACCAATTTGATTGGGATAATGTTAATTTAATAAAGATAGTTAATAGAGTTTATTTTTCTAAATGTAATTGCTGAGGCCATTCAAAACCAGCAGATTTTGGAATGTTCTCCTGCTGAGTTGCTGCTTATTCTGGGAAATTCTGAAGGAAGAGATACTGAATGTGGGAGACTAATGCTTTTAAATCTACTTATAATTAATAATGGTTGAAACTTTCCCATGACACTGCAGCTTCTCTAGAATAAGACTAATGTATTGGAATGCAGAGTATCAGTTCTGTTGCCTAACAGCTCTACCCCAATGCCTTCACAGGTGGGGATGGTTACTGCGAATAAGGTTTGTACTCACAGAAACTGCAATTGCAGCTAAACTGCTCCTGTTTGTAGCTTGAGTTCGGACATGCGCTTGGAATTGTGCTCTGCCAACTCTGTGTCTTATCCCTACACAGCATTCTCTCTGCAGGAGGGTTTAAAGCCTCTGCTGCTCAATTGTAATAGGCCTGTGAACATCTAAGTTATTCCTTAAGTCACTGTAAAGCATTAACACTTCACACCAGGCCCCTACAGAATTAGTCCCCAGCTCAGGTGTGATGAGTGACCCGTTTCCAGCAGGTTTGTTCTCCTCAGTGCAAGCAAATATGATTTCTCCTACAATTTGATGGTTTATGCTTACATTTTAATGTAGCTCTCACTTCAGGTTTGCAGTTATTTTTAACCACTTGGAGTTTATTTGGCAAATTCCAGGCTGATGTGACTAAACCAGTGGTAGAAGAGCCTCAGCAGCACCTGCACCGTGGCAGGTTGGCTTCCCAGGCTCACAGATGGCTCTGTCTGCTCAGTCCCAGCTCACCCACACTTCCACTGCTCAGATGTGAGGCCTTGGGATGCTGCTGCTGCCTCCTGAGGGAACAACTGCACAGCAAGCAGGGAAGTCAGGGCTGCCTGCCTGGGTTAGCTCAAGATTTACCTGTTCACAGCAAGGACACTGAAATTAGTATTGGGTTGAGAAGTCAGGTTGGAAAAAGTTAGGGTTTAGAGTTTTTGTTAATTGGAGAAAGAGGTTGCCCAGGGAAGCTGTGACTGCCCCATCCTGGAAGTGTCCAAGGCCAGGTTGGATGGGGCTTGGAGCACCCTGGGATAGTGGAAGGTGTCCCTGCCCATTATGGGATTCCATGATGAAACTAGCAGTAAATGAGCTGCTGAAGGAACTAAAAAGTAGTTTTGATTTTCAAAATAACTGACTTTTCCTAATTGTACTTTTGTCAGTATATTTAAAATACAAGGATCATTTCCTCCCAAGTTTAAGTCAGAAGTGAGGCTGAATCTTGACAGCACTTTACAATTTAATTTAACAGCAGCAGCTGTGCTAATGAGTCAAAACTTCGAGGAAAGACTTAACCTTAATTTCTAAGTGTCTTATAGTTTGACCATATTTATTTTCATTTTAGGGTTTTCCTGATTGTGAGGAAATTGCTTAAATGATAGCAGACAGGGAGGGTTTGTTTTACCCCAGTGTAACTGGAGAAATCCTTGTCTTGTAATTAACATCCAGCTGAGGCTGCTTCATTAGAATTGGGCAAGGCAAGCACCTGCCAGAGAGGAGTGCAAACCATAGCAAATTGGCCCAGGTGTGTGCTGCAAACACGGTATGGAAGCTGCCATGCAGGAAAACTGGGAAAGGAAAGCTGCTGAGAAAGGATTTGCTCCAAAACTGGTGAAGGGACCTAGAAGATCCAGCCTGTTTAGCTAAAATCCCCTTGGAGAGGGGTTGAAGTGACACTCAGGCTCACCCCCAGCAGTACACTCCATGCTAAAGCATCCACTTTGTCCAGATCAATTGGTTCTTAAAGGATTAATGATCTGAATTAACACCACCACCTGTCACATAAGAGTATCTGCTCTAATATTCACACCTGCACATACAAGCACTTACAGACTCACTAATTCACAATGTGCAATTGCTGTTTTTAATTTGAACCTTAACGAGGGAACAACAGAAGCCAAAATAAAGGTGCCAGTAAACCTCATAATAATCCCAGAACAGGAATTCTGAACTGTTCTGAGGGTACTGTTGACTCCTTTGTCCATGTACTGGACTTAATAATGCCTCAGATTCTATTTATGGTGTTAAAGTAAGAAGCACTAGAATATTCTAATCAAAGGTTTTATTAAATAATCCAGATGTTTGACCAGCATTCAGTAGGAACTGTATTGGCAAGTGCAATGGTAAGGAAAAGGCCCCTGATTGGCCGACACTGTGGCTAATTGCTAATGATGTGTGTGCTAACTACTAACCCACCCCAGTGCCCTGCTGTGTGTGTCCCTCAGGCATGGCCAGAGAGGGGCTGCTGCTGCTGCTCCCATTAACCCACTAAAGTGTTGAAGAGCAGAATGTGAAGCTCTTGGTGTCTCTTGGCCACTCTCACCTTGTGCTGTCTCCATGTGCAGAAAATCCAGAACTGGTGTGTTCCATGCAGAGGCTCCTTCTGTATTGGATGTCACTGCACTGTCCTGTGTCACCAGTGTTCCTTCCCCGTGTCACAGCATCCCAGAGTAGCTGCTCCAGGGGCTTGGAGCACCCTGGGCTAGTGGAGGTGCCCCTGCCCATGGCAGAGGGTGGGACTGAATGGGCTTTAAGGTCCGTTCCAGCCCAAACCATTCTGGGATTCTGTGGTGTAACTTCCTGATCTGTGCCAGGCCAGAACAGGATGGAATTCCATCCGCTCTGTTGCGGTACCCCAGGACACAGATCCCTGCAGGCTGTGGTGGGCTCAGGAGCAGGGGAGGCTGCACTGAGTGGCTGCTTTCCCATCTTCCAGCCCATTTAGCTCGGAAACCTTCAACTTGAGCTTTCCTGCAGTAACTTCTGGGTTAACTTCAGGACTTCATGCTTGAGTTATGAGTCCCAGTCTCTCTAGGATGCCTGTCTGCACCTCCTGTGCTTGAAAACAGGCATTTATTTGGATTTTTTGTTGATTTAAGTGATCTAAATTGCTTCCTATGTGGAGCAGCTGCTGGACTGCAGTAAGGGATGTCATGGCATATTATAAATCAGCTTTCCAAAATCTGACAAGATTTTCAGTTACCTTTTTTTGAGCTGCTAGGAATTTTCCTGGTCTGATAATACTAGCTGCCAGGGCAGTCAGTCACCAGCAATGCAGCATTTTGTCATCCTTTTTGGACACCTTGTCTTGAACAAAATTCTCCTCTCCTCAGAAGCGACCATGACATGCTCTGTTTACACAGGAGAGAGGTTTAATCTGCATTTGGTGTAAATAACTTCTGCCTCCTGTTCACACCATCCTTGTTCCTGTTGCTTCTCAAAGTCACAGGTGGTGTTCCCTGGTGGATGATTTAGGTGCCAGATTATTTTGCTGAGTGTTTTGACATGAAAGTCCAGAGTAGCTCTCTGGGGGCATTGAGGAATCTGATCCTAAATCAGACTCACTGTCCTCCCTTCTTCAGGAAGAAGTGGGTTCCTGTTACTTTGTCCAGGACCAAACCAGGGTCTGTAGGAGGAGCAATCCAGGCTGTTCAGTTGGGCTCAGACCTTTGTGCCCACAAGGGCCAGCTCTGTTCCAAGAGCCTTCGTTGATCTTTGCTTTCCCTTCTCTGTCTAAGGAAATGCCCAGGAATTCCCGAGTGAATGAGCCGGCCCTGGCCCGGCTGCTAAACTTGCTGTTCCCTTTTTGTGCAGACTCTAATTCCAGTATTCCAGAACCACTTCCAAACCCTCCTTCAGAGCTTCCTGCAGAGCCGGCGGGCAGAGAGCTGCACAACCACCTCCTGCTGGACATTGACAATGACACGGAGAGCACCGCGCTGTGACCGGGGCGCTCCAGCTTCCCAGGGCTCATCTCCTGGGGGAAAACCCTCCGACCTAACAGGGAAAAGCTTCTTCTGGCAACGTGGCACAGCTGTGCAGAGTTGGGACTGGTGCATCGTGGGGACAGCGATCTCCAGGATCGCTGATGTTGGAGGAGACCTCTCAGATCATCGAGCCCAACCTTTGGCCAAGCTCCGGTTTCGCCCTCAGAAGAAGTTTAATGATCTGGGTCTGGACAACGGTTTTCAAACTCTTGGATGGAAGGAATGAATTCCTGCAGGAACTCGCCTAGGAAGCGTGGTCAGTGCTGATACAGGTGGTATTAGCAGAAATTCCAAAAGAATAGGAAGCAGAACATTAGTTATTTAAAGTGCATGTCTGTATTACGGCAATAATCCTTCTTGTGGCACGGTTAGAGTTTATTTGTAGTTCTTAGCCCATACCAGGAGCTGCCTCCCAAGGGACATTCTCTCTCGGATTTGCTGCAGATTCCCCTCAAACCATGAACCAAACCCCTGCCCCAGTGCTGGTGGTGACTGCTGGTTCTCAGTCACCCTGTGGATGCATCCAGTGCCTTGAAGGACTGTCGTGCTGTAGGAGGAACTTCCTGTCTCTTTAATCATTTCATTGCTACTTAGGATCAGTACTTACCCTGATTTCATAGTTATTTGTATTAACCTGCTTTGTTCATGTGCAACTGGCAACTGTTTCACGAGGAAACTGTGGAAATGGGATTTGTGCTTTTGTTGAAAACGGTTGAATTTTGAAAGAACTTTGAAACAGCTGTTTGGATTCAGCAGTTGGGTGAACATTTATAAAATTAAAGATTGTTTTTTGTCAATTTAAGGCATCTTTATTCTAGTTTTGTTGCTTCCAGTGGGTTCTGAAGGTCACAGTGATCCCCTGGACTGTGTAGCTTGGAGTCACTGGCTGCTCAGTTTGGTTTTCCCTTAAGGACTTCACTGGAAGCACTTTGGGATTTTGCTCTGTCACACCAGCCCTGTAACAAGTCTTTTTAACTCTAAATTCAGTTTGATGAGCCACAAATTCCAGTCCTGTGACTGATGTTTATCCCCCTAACTGGGCAGTGTCTCTCTCCCCCAGGGTTTCCAACAGCGTTTCACGTGCTCAGGGAGGATCCCTAAGTGCCGATTCTCTTTATACGGCTTAACAAAAGAGTATTTCCTTATTCTGTGGGCTGCTGCAGGTTTCCAGGTGTTCCTGCCCCGTCCTGCCTGTTGTCCCTCCCTGCACACACAGTGCTGTCAGTTCTGTGGGTGAGGTTTGCTATCCCTGCAGTATTTAATGAATTCTGGGAATCTCCAGCAGCCTGGGGACTGGGAACGGGCTCTGCAGGGAGCGAGGGCGGGTGAGGGGTCCAGGAGAACCCTCCTCCAATGTGGCCATGGGCACAGAGGTCTTGGCAGCCCCCCCATCCCCACAGACTCCAGGCAGGCAGGGACCAGCTCTCACTCTTTAATGTTTCTCTGCAGCTGCATGAGGCCCTGGGGCCAGGGCAGGTGATGGTCCCCAGACCACCCACGGCTGCAGGGTGGCAGCAGTTGGTGTCAGTAGTCAGTGACAGCAGTCGGTGCTCCCAGTCCAGGGGTCTCCGCTGAGGCGCTCCCAGAACAGCTGTGGGTGCCCAGGCAATGAGAGGCTGCCACTGGGCACTTCTGCCCTGGCACTCCTGGTGGCTTTGGCTAGTTTAGGTCCTTCAGGTGCCCCTGGCAGCAGTTTTGGGGCAGTTTCCATGCTGGGTGCTGGTGTTGGTCGGTGTCACCATTGGAGTGTGAGTGATGGTGGCTCAGCCAGAGCTCCCAGACAGCCCCATCAGTGCTCACTGCACACAGGGAAGGAGCTGAAGGGGCACAGCTGAGCCAGAGGCACAACAGAGTGCAGACAGCAGCCCTTGGCTCTGCTCTGGGCATGCAGAGGTGTCACTCTTGTCCCTCAAGGCCAGAGGAGCTGAACCAAAGGGGATCCAAGTGGTTGTAGCTGGTTATAGAGGCATAAATAGGAAGAGAATCCAGGCTTCCTGAATTCCAGGCAGTGCTCTAAAGCCAAAGAGCAAAATTAAATATTTAAAATAACCAAACCAACCTTCCTCAGCTGGTTGGTGCCAGGTGGGGTCTGACAGTGCCAGTGCCAAGTGCTCGGCCCCGGGCACAACCAGGCCCCCATTAGAAATAAGGAAAGGATTAGGGAGAAGGGTCTGTCTTCTTAAATAAAGAAATAAAATTTAGAAAGCATTAAGAATTACATTAACCCTGTGCTAATCATTAATATTTACACCAATTAAGATTAGTTGATGTCGTGGGGCCTGGCCTGCCCCTGGCTATGCGAAGTACGCCCAGAGGAAGACGCCGGCACACACACAGAGGAGCAGGTTGATGTTCAGGATGTGTTTCACCAGCGGTTTCTCCTCCAGGGAAGCCACGGGCAGGGGCTCGGCCCTGGGCGCGCTCTCGGCGCTCTCCTGCCCGCGCTCCATCCCGCACAGCCACAGCACGGTGCTCAGCAGCTTCGAGCTCCCCTTGGCCTCGGCCGCACCTGCAACAGAGTCGGGAGGGAGGGAGGGGTGAGTGTCACCAACACAGCGACTCCCAGCAGTGCCTCCTGCTCCTGTGCAAAGGCTTTGATGCAGAAACGTGCCCGTGGTCCCTACATGAACACTCACTACGCTGGGACCCCTTCGGTCAGCACCTCTAGGGCTGTAGGACCAGGTCCATCCTCCCTGCAGCTCTGAGCTCGGGTTCTGCTCTTCCCAATATTTTAAGCCATGGTAATGATAAACCAAACCTAAAAACTGAGCTGTAGCTGCTTGGTGCCCCTCAGGCTCCCCGGGCAAGGGCTGCTCTAGCCCATCCCTGCCACAGTTCTAAAGTGGATTTTCCCAGTGCCTTGGGACACACAAGATTTAATGCTGGGAAGACAACGCTCGTGTCCAACAAGTGTGAGACTTCCCTGCACCGTAACTCATTAACTCCCAACAGCTTGTTACACATCAAAGGAACACGCAGCAAAAGCTGCAATGTTACATAAACAGGGGCCTGAGCCTGGCAAAAACAAGGGATGCGAATCATCGCTGCAGAATGCACAGGGAGTTCTACACACGGCTGTACCTAATACCGACAAGTACAAGCTTTAAAAAATGCAAATCTTCCTTCACTGATCTGCCAAGAACTCGGCGCAGGGCTCTGGGTTCTCCCTGCTGCTAGAGCCGATCAGAAAACACCACTGAAAAACAGAAAGGGAATTTCATCAGCATTATTGTGTTTTCCTCCACCCTTCCCTTTTCCAAGCGGTTCTGGTGGCAGGTGCCACAGCGCCAGCCGCTGGCACAGGACAATGGCCATGGCTCTATATCCCATCCAGCTCCTGTGTTTCAAGCTTTTGTAATGCCATCAAGAGTTGGAAAAGAAACTGAACTGCTTAGGTAAATGTCAGGTAAAGCCTTTTTCCTCCTGGACAAGAGGAACTGAGGTCAGACCTCACCATGCTCTGCAGCTCCTCCTGAGGGGCTCTGATTTCTGCTCCCTGTGACAGAGACAGGGCCCAGGGAAGGGCTGGAGCTCAGCCAGGGAGGGTCAGGTTGGAGATCAGGGAAAGGTTCTTCCCCCAAAGGGTGCTGGGCACTGCCCAAGCTTCCCAGGGAATGGACCCAGCCCTGAGGCTGCCAGAGCTCCAGGAGCGCTAAGACGCCACTGCCAGGGATGCACAGGGTGGGATTGTTGGGGTGTCCTCTGCACAGCCAGGAGCTGGACCGGATGATCCCTCTGGGTCCCTCCCAACTCAGCATATTCTCTGTTCTTTAATTTTATGATTATTTTTTCAGCACACCCTGAAGCTACAGAATTCCAGAGGAAGGAGTTTTAACGTTCCTTGTCTTCCAAGCCCTTAGGAGCGCCAGGGGCTGAGAGGTGTGGGGTTACTGAGCAGGACCACTTACATTTGTTATCATCTGAACCACTCTCGGGAGCAGAGCTCAGCTCCAGCTGCAGAGCGGCCGGGTCCTTGGCAGCGGCGGGGCCGGGGCTGGCTGCCAGCTCCTGCTTGGGCGGAGGATCCCCACGTGTGAACCAGGTGAGCCGACTTATCTGATGGCATGAAGAGTGGTGTTAAGGAAACTGCTGTCCCGGGGCTCGGGGACTGCCCCAGGGCCGAAATCTGCCCTCCTGCCGCGAGGGAGCGGCTGAGGGCTCTCGTGGGTCGCTTTTATCCTGAACACGACAGCTGATTGTCCTCCAGCTCAGCAGGATGAGTCTGTAAGGTCTGTACTGAGGGGACAGCTCTGCGTGGGACCATCCCTGGGCGCAGACTGAGAGCAGGGCAGGAAAGAGCAAAAAGAACAGAAATTGGGGCCAGGGAGGGCTGGCTCAAAGATCTGGGGGTGCTGAGAGAAGAGACAACGGGTGGGAAATAAGGATTTTTTTTCTTCAAATATCTAAAAGAGTCATTATAGAGGGATGTTCTCAATGGCAGTACAGATAGAGAGGGATGAGCACCACAAAAAGCTGGAAAGATTCAGGTTGGAGATAAAGAAAAGCTGTTACAGGGAGGGCAGGTGAGCTCTGGACTGATCACACGCCTCCAGGCATATCCTCTGGGGATTTCTGAGTTCAGGGTTAGTCCTGCTTTGAGGCAAGAGGATGTGCTGCTGTGTGAGCTCTGAAGCCCCCTGCCCCTCCTTTCTGCTCTCAGTGCCTTCCTGCAGCCTCAGCACCAGTACATCTACTGAAAACAGTCAAACTGGCACAAACCTGTTCCAGAGGAGAGGTGCTCTCTGCACTGGGTTTCTCTTTTCTGCGAGTAAAAATGTTTCCTCGCTAAGTTAGTAAGAGAGTTGGTAAAGATGACCCAGAAGCTGGAATTTCTTGGAAGACAGAGGGAAAAAGGCTAATTTGTCACGGATGAAACACACATGCTTGAACTTAACAACAGCTCTTGGTAGAATCTACTGTTGACCAGTCTCCAGGGTGGGATTTATGGGCCCCAAATCAGAAACAGCAGCAAAGGTGCTGGAGCAGAGGAGGGGTCACTGCTACAGGTGTGACCAGAAATCAAGAATGAGTAGAGGCTTCCATCTCCAGCTTATTTCTCCCCAGGGCTGTGGCGTGGGGCATCCTGGGGAGCGTTTTAGGGCTAAGGGAGCAGAGGGGGTGACGCACCATTTCGGGGGCCGGGGGCTCGGTGGCCACGCTGACCACGAGCACAGTGAGGGTGGAGATGGCCGCCAGCACCATGGAGAAGTAGAGGTAGTGCATGTACTTGACCACGCCGGGCCGGCCGTCGGGCTCGCCGCACTGGGGCTCGGGGTAGATGAAGTCCAGCACCAGCCGGACCATGCCCAGCAGCAGCCCCACCACCAGCCCCCAGAAGGCACCCTGGGAAAGAAGGGAATTCTGTGTTGGAGCAGCATCTAGCTGGGATGCAGGGCTGCTATCAGGCCAGCAGTCAGTACCTTCTCGTTTGCTCTCTTCCAGAAGCAGCCCAGAATGAACACCATGGCCACGGGTGGCTGCAAGTAGGAGCTGATGGACTGGATGTAGATGAAGAGCTGCCCGCCCTGGCCAGCCTGCACCAGGGGGATCCACAGGATGGACACCACGGTGAGCAGCAGCACAAAGACCCTGGGCAAGACAAGGGGGCCACTCCTGTGAGCTCAGGCCCTGCTCTTCCAGCTGCTCACCGTGAGACTCCACCCGAGGTGTCCCCCAGCCCTACAGCCTCCACTGCAGTGCTCCCCAGGCCTGTGCAGGGTGGGGTCACCTCAGCAGCTGTGCCCAGATGTGTGTCTGGCACTCAGGCTCTGATACAGCTCCTCCCAGCTCTCCCCACCTGCCAACGATCATGAGCTCCCACTCCGAGCACTGAGGACGGAAGTGTTTCCAGAGGTCCATGGTGAAAATGGTGCTGGCGCTGTTGAAGATGGAAGTCAGGGAGGACATGAGGGCTGCTATCATCACTGACATCATCAGGCCCCTGAGCCCTGGGAACAAGGAGAAGTAGAGCCACCCTGAGGAATCCTCAGTAGCTCCACTGCAGGGTGGCCTCGAGGTCTTCTGTGTGCTAGAACAGACTTTTAAAACTGGTTTTTGCTCCAATTTAAAATGACAGTGATAGGTTTGTCCCACACAAACTCCACTGAAATGACAGCTCCAGGGTATTTTCCTCTCTGAACTTCCCTCCCAGATGCCTGTGGCTGCCACGTGCCAACCCCACCAGGGCCAGAACCATCACCAGGCTCTTACCTACAGGCAGAAGCTCCAATACCAGCTTGGGATAAGCAATATCAGAACAGCCAGAGGGGTTGCCACAGATTTTTTGGCAAATATCCGGGTCTGCACAAGCCACCAGATCTGAAATAAGCAGTGGGGAGTGAGAGGCAGCATTCCCAGCCACAACAAACCAGTGTCTCTGAACAAGTTCCTCTGCTGAATGTTGTAAACTGCTTTCTAAGGGAAATACTGGAGAGTTTGAGGGGCTTCCAGCAAATGACACAGGACTATCTCAGCACAGGGATGTCTGGAGCTGCTCTGGGAGGATCTGCATCCTCCCCCTCCTAACTGGAAGAAAATTTCTCCATGTGTTGGGCATTTGATGCATTGGAACCTCTCAACTTGTTTGGGAAAGGCTTCTCCAGCTCGGTGGAGTTGGCACAGCCAGAGGGAAGGAAAAGATCTCTCCCTCAGCACTTACCTGGGAAGAGTACCCGGCTGATCATGCCTGGCATTACCATCATAAAGAGGGGCAAAATCTTCAAGTAGGAGGTCATCAAGGAGCCTCCTTTGGCGTGGGAGAGGTTTTTGGCAGCGAGGGACCTCTGAACAATGACCTAGGAATGAAGGAATGGGTTTGGTTGGCTGCCAGCAGCAGGAGCTGGCTGGGATGGAGCGATCCCGACTTTAATCTCCACTGAACTCTGGAAGTCTCAGAGGGTGATCACAGAGCTTGGCTGTGCCTCTGGAATTGTTTTGGATCCTGACTCCTTTCAGAAACACAGGCACTGCTTGTGCCATTCCAGCCGAGCCTGGGAGGACACTGTGCTGCAGGACTTGACCCTCACCTACCCATGCCCAGGATTTTCCATTCTTCCTGCACTGGGGACTTCCCTGACCCTGTGGAGAAGCCTGGCCAAGGAGCAGCACAGAGCCTGAAATGAGCAGAGTTAAATAAGAGAGCAAGAAAGCACGACTGGAAGAGCAGGAGGTGTTTTAGGGCAAGTCCCTGGCTCTGATGGTGTCACTGGGAGGCATGGGAGCCAGACCCTGGAAAGGTGAAAGGAGGAATTCACAGGTGGTTCACAAGGAGTGAAAGGATTAAGTTAAAAAGCAAACAAACAAAAAACATCTTCTTTATAGACTGGGATCAACACACAAACACATTCTTACCCCTTTTTCAATGGAGATGATTACTAATATTTAGTTGTGCATATCAAGTTTTCCTTCTTTAGGACTTAACCATCCGGTTTTACTGATGTAAAATAAGATTTTACTGATGGTACCCCCCAGAAAGAGTAAATCAGTCCAGGTGAGGTCGCAACGCCCAGGTTTGTAATCGGATTCAACCACCCAAAGGAACAAGCAGTGACCCACCTGATCTGTGCACCAGTACCACAGGGATGGGATGGTCATTCCCACCAAAACTCCTGGCCAGGGCAGGTCAGAGTTCACAGGGTCTCGGAAAATGTGGAAAGCATCTTCCCTGGGCAGGCCACAGCTGCTGTTTTCCTTGCGGATGCTGGGAATGGCATCGAAGTATTTTGCCTGCAAACCTTCAAGGCCACCAACTTCAATAAAACCTGAAATGGGTCAGGAGAAGCTGTTACTGCATCCCCCCAGGTCAGGACTCTGATTCTAGTCTCTGGTTCACTGTGGGTGATGCTCCATGAGTATTCTTTAAAAATCAGAAGCTCCTGATGCTCACACTGGGCTGGGGAAGAGCAGACACTCACTGCTGGCTGGAGGAGGGGCTGGCTCTCCTATGGAGTCACAGAATCCTGGGATGGTTTGGGTTGGAAGGGCTCTTAAAATCCAACCAATTCCCACCCCTGCCATGGGCAGGGACACCTTCCACTATTCCAGGCTGCTCCAAGCCCCATCCAGCCTGGCCTTGGACACTGCCAGGGATCCAGGGGCAGCCACAGCTTCTCTGGGCACCCTGTGCCAGGGCCTCCCCACCCTCACAGGGAAGGATTTCTCCCTAATATTTAACTTGATGAGGCTTCTGTCATAGTTTTAGTGACAAACCCCCAGGAAAATACTCACTGAAGACCATCAGGGACACGGCCCCGATGAGCATGATGAGGGTCTGCAGGGCATCAGTGTAGATCACAGCTGCCAGGCCACCTGGGAGAGCAGAGAGGCACAAACTGGGATGAACTGGGTTTGTTCTGTCAGAGCAGTTCGCACTTTGCACAAGTCCTTGCCCAGCAGCACAAGCCGAGCCCTGAGCCTGGCTGGGGGTTCTGTCCATGCTGGGGGGAAGTTTGGCCAATGACACTTCGGAATTTCTCAAGATTTTAGTCATCATGAGTCACTCAAAGCCAAATGCAGAAGTAATTCTACGGGAAATACATGGAAAAGCTCTAGAACAAAGCCCAGGCTGAAAAAGGAGGAGGAAAAAAAAGGGGTTGTGATTTTACATCACCGGGGGTGAGCAGTGGGAAAGGAATAACCTTTATTTGTTTGGGATTTCTGCTTGCTCCGTGCGTGGCTGTTTTCCATTTGGCCACTCCTAAGTCCTGAAAGGGCATCCAAGCCCGGAGTCTTTCCGCATTACACGGCTCATTATGGTGTCAATCCCTCACACCTCCGGGCAGCCCCAGGAAAAAAGGGAAATGCTCCTGCCAGCACCTTGGCAGAGCTTCTCCTTGAGGCAGAGCTGACCTGCACCCACCTGGGGTGACCTCTGAGGAGGGTTCACTTACTCTCATCTGGCAAGTTTTTCTAAAAAGGTGAGTTTTCAGTTGTTTCCCCACCCTAATATCCATACTCATGGCAAACCCAGACTGTTGGGGATGCAGGACATAGTGCATAGCATGAACCATGGAATCCTGAAATGGCTTGGGTTGGAAGGGGCCTTAAAGTTCATCCAGTTCCCCCCCGTCCCATGGGCAGGGACACCTTCCACTATCCCAGGGTGCTCCAAGCCCCGTCCAACCTGGCCTTGGACACTTGAATATCTCAGGTGACTGGTCAGGGTCAGTGGCAGGGTCAGGGGCTGGTCAGGGTCAGTGGCAGGGTCAGGGTCGGTGCAGCTCTGTCCCCAGCACGCACCGGACACGGTGTACACGGCAGTGATGGCCAGCAGCCCGGCCACGGCGATGTACAGGTCCCAGTGCAAGGCCTGCTGGATGAACAGGGCCCCGGCGTACATGTCCACCTGCAGAACAGCACAGTCACGCCACTGCAGGGACAGCATGGCCAAGCTCCACCAAGTGTGCACATTTAGCCCACCAAACCACTCCCTTTACTGGGACCAGCCTGGCTTGGAACAGCTCCTGACCCCGCAGCATCTCCCCCCACAGCACATCCCCCTGCAGCCCCAGCTCCTCCCTCCCACAGCAGGACCGGTTCACTCCTCAGGCAGTTTATCATTATTACTGCTCACAGTGGTGACATGAGGGGATGACAGGGCTATCACGGGAGGGGAGCGTGCACAGCTCTGGGACAAAGGCATTGGGGTGGGGTGAGCCCCAGGATGGGGGAGCTGGGCTGGGCTGGTCAGGGAATGGGGAACCTGCCCTGCAAACCCCCAGCTCCTCAGCTGCCACAGCCCCAGCTCCCACCTGGGAATTCCTCCCTGCTGCCATGGGCACAGGGCAATCAGCAGGGAAAGTGTCCCCAGGGCCAGGCCCAGCCCTGCCCAACCAGCTCTGCAGCTACGTGAAAATGCTGTCGATTAGGAGAGCTGTAGGAAAGGCAAAGGGCCGAGCAGGGGAGGACAGACAGCTGTAAGAGCAGCCTGAATACAGGAGCTGCATTATCAGAGGTTCCATCAAATCTAGAGGAGGATTCCACTTTAATCTGGAGGAGAAGCTGAGCCTTCCCCATCGGTGCCATCTGAACCCCACGACTCGTATCCAGTTCACACAATCCTGGGGTGGTTGGGTTGGAAGGGACTTTAAAGATCATCCCATTGCCACCCCTGCCATGGCAGGGACAACTTCCACTGTCCCAGGCTGCTCCCAGCCCCATCCAGCCTGGCCTTGGACACTTCCAGGGATCCAGGGGCAGCCACAGCTTCTCTGGGCACCCTGTGCCAGGGCCTCCCCACCCTCCCTCCAGGAATTCCTTCCCAACATCCCATCTAGCCCTGCCCTGTGGCAATGGGAAGCCATTCCCTGTGTCCTAGCACTCCAAGCCCTTGTCAAAAGCTACGGGAGGTTGAGAGACGGGGCCAGACACTATGTCCCATTCTGGCCCTGCATGTACAGGAAAAACCCCAGCAGGGATCTGTCATTTTCACGGATCTGTGCCCTGGCTGGCAGTTAATGAACAGCCACCGAGGAGTTGTGCAAGGCTTGATTCAGTTATTTATTCAAACAGGTGCAATAAAGGACTGAACACTTTTCTCATAACCCTGTCCCAGATCCTCCATCCTCCTCCATCCTGCCATAACAGCACCTGGTGTGTGCACAGGCAATAAATGTGCAAAGGGGAGAAACTGGGGGAGCTGCCAGGGGGGCAAAATCTAACAACCACCACATCCACCCTCACAGCCCCGCCTGTCCATGGTCTATTGCTCAGGACACTGACACGAGCTTTCCCTCCTGCTGTAACAAGCATTCAGGCGCTAACTAAGGGGGAAAAAAACCCCCAAAAAAACCCAAAAAAGCTCATCTTTTTTGTATAGCTTCTCAAAAAAATCCAGTCTCTCTTCCTTGGGTGCTTTGATAACAAACCCTTCTCTGCTCATCTCAGCCTCACTGCTCAGCACACATTTCCAAAGTGAATTAATTAAATCCAATTCCTTCCCCCCCCCCCGCCTTTTTTTTTCTACTTACAGATATTTTGGTGAAGATGTAGATGAACAGGTAGAGAATGGCCAGGAATATCTGAATTCTTTTGCCTCCAAAACGTTTCCGCAAATATTCCGGCATGGTGGTAACCTAGGGAGAGACACGGAGTGGGGGAAGGTGGGACAGTCCCTGGGTCATTCCCAGAGCTGCCGACGGCTCGCCATGGAGCTGTGGGGGTGTTTGCACTGGCACAGGAGCAGAAGGGCCCTGGGGGCTGCCCTGGGCTGGGATTTGGCTCTGGGCAAGCGCTGACCCTGCTGATGCTGGCACAGGGCTCTCTAAACCACGGCCGGGGAGTCTCCACCCTGGGGACACGGAGCCACTCTGCTCACTGCCGGGGTTTGGGAGCGATCTGATTCCCCAGCCGGCAGGGCCGGTCCCAAGCAGCAGCTCTGTCCCCCCAGCCCGGCCCCCGGAGCAGCCCCGGGCTCTGCAGGGGCAGCGGGACGGGGTCAACCCCAGGCACCCCACGGACACAGGAGCCCACACCTACCCCCGAGGCGATGTAGATGGGCAGGAAGAGCCAGGCCAGCACCAGGACACAGAACATCCCCTGCGAAGGGAAGGGAAGGTCAGAGGAGGTGCCCCAGGCTGTGCCCGGGTGGGACAGGGACAGGGACAGGGGGTGCCAGCAGCTGGGGACTTCCAGCTCAGCACCGGCGTCCGGAGCTGCCGGGGCTGTGCCCTGGTGTGTGCGGAGGCTCCTCGGAGCCTCCCTGCGGGGCACGGAGGGGCTCCGGCTGTGCCTCACTCACATTCCACTCGTAAGCTGTTGCGGCAATTCCCGCGGCGGCTCCCGAGCCGGCCAGGCCGATGAAGTGGCCGCTTCCCACGTTGCTGGCAAAGAGGGATGCACCCACCTGGAAAAAGCGAGAAATCAGATCTGGCCCTGGCACAGGGCATCGTTCTCAGCGTGCTGAGAGCATAGGGAAGCTGTTCCCCCACTCCTGACTGCAGAGGGGATGAAATCCTTGTCAACCTCTGCCACCTTCTTCTTTTCCCTACAAGTTCAGTGGCCCTGGCACCTCTCTGCAGCTTCTTTCACCATTCACTGACAATTTGTGGGCATGTTTGGGACCATCCTGATTCCAAAGCATCTATTGTCTTGTGGCTGAGCAGAGAAGGTGGGGGGAACAGGTAGAAATGTCAGATTCTGACTCAGCCCATACTGAGGGACCAGCCCAGCGCAGATGGGAACCCCAGCCACCAGGCAGGCTCAGCACAAAGCTGTGTCCACGGTGGGGACTCCCAGGGAATTCTGGAAATCTCCAGAAGCAGCCAGGTTTTGTGAGGCATCAGGCTGGGCCTCACCCTGCAGTCTCAAATCCAGGTTTAAAAAAGCTGGTATGAAACTGGGCCTCTGCAAAACATGCCAGTAACGTTTGTTTGTTTATTCCTGTTTGGAGAAGTGGGCTGTGCTCGGGCAGGAGTGTTTGTCAGCGTGGGGCCACGGGCAGGGTGAGGACAGGGGTACTCACAGGCCACCAGACCATCTGTCCCCCGGCGAGGAAATAGCCTTTGACGGTGCTGCGCTGCGTCTTCCACATGGACTGCGGGCACACAGAGGGAGCAGGGGCTCAGGGCATCTCCCAGAGATTTCCCCAGCAGGAGACCCTGAGCTGTCATCAGGTGGAAGAGAAGGGTTTCCTGAAGGACACTTGCTGCTGGGAAATCGTGGGGGATGAGGGTTGTGCCCCGAGCCACACGCAAAGTTTTCCATCGCCTCAGCGTCCTGATGGAATGCTTTGTGTGCTAAACTCAATCAGCCCAGGCCAGAAAGGAAGGCAAGCGATTTTGGGCAAGAACTGTGGAACCCCCGGGTATGAGGTGCAGTCAGGAGGAATACTGGGCATTGCACATGTGGCTCGTGGGCTCCCCTTCCCCAGAGAGGATCCGTGCAGTGCCCTGAGAGCTGTGCACCACGTCCAAAGGGAGCAGCTCTTCCTCTCTGCCTCCTGACAGCCAGGCTGTGCTTCTGCTGTCACAAAACCCGTGCCAAAGGGTGTCCTTCTGCCTTCGTTATATATAGACAACGTTACTAATTTAAGGAATCTGTTGTCAGGACCCCTGTGGACAAGCACAGGTGATTTATAGGACAGCAATTCCTTCCTGGATGAACAAAACATCATTGTTAGCAATACTTTGTACTCAGACAGCCTCTTCCTCACAAGAGTTCTCAAAACCTTGGCCAACATAGGCCTGGATGGCCCTCCCCAGGGACAGTGAGGACAATTCCCAGGCTGAGGAGAGGAGAAGGACCTATAAACTCCCCCTTCTGCTCATTCAATTGAGTCCAGCGAAAAGCAGCCTGATTCCAGCCAAAGCAAAACGATTTGAGGCCAAAGCAGCCGCATTTTTCAGCATAACAAGGCACAAATGAAGTTTTTAACAAGTGTCTGCTCACCCACAGCCCAACGGCGAGGACGAAGAGGAAATAGAGCACGAGCACAGCGATGTCCACGGGCTGCAGCGTCTGCTGGGGGAACACGTCCCACGAGGGGGTCACAGAGGTCGGGGGGAGGCTGGTGGGATCCATGGCTTCCTGGGCCGGCTGAGCACTCCTTTGTCCTGGTGCATAGACCTGTGAAAGGATGGGTGACATGGCTGGGGAAAGCCCCAGGAAGGTCCTTGAGGATTTCAGGGTCCTTGGCCGAGGTTCTGTTCATGCCAGAGCTCAGGGGAAGGCTCCTCTCTCTGTCATTTGCTTTCATCCACCACTCCTTTTCTGTGACGTGGAGGTGCTGCCAGCAGGCAAGCCAGGTGGGTTGGTGGGTTTCTTGTGTGATTTTCTAACTGGTGAGAAATGGGGGCAGTAGAGAGAAAGTGAAAACAGCTGAAACAGGCAGAGGGAAGGAGCAGAGCTGGGGGTTACAGCCCAAGGCTCCCAGTGTGGTAGCACTGCAGGACTGGCCCCAGTGGGCAGCTGCTGCCAGAAACGTGTCCCTCACAAGTCCCCAGGATGTGGCGGCACATGAACAGTCCCGGCAGCGCTGGCATTTTTCTCCTTTGCCACAGCAAGAGCTCGAGCCCTGTGCAGAGCACTTGGGTCTCCTCCTGAGCCAGGCCGATGTCCCAGCAAGTGGGGATTGTCCCCTGCTCCTTATCAGGAACAGAGACTGGCAGCATGTCGCCAAGGAATATAAAAACCCATTTTCTTCTGCAGAAATGCCTGATGGTGAGATGTGGCATCACTGTAGGATCCCTGGAAGGGCTCCCTGGAGCATCCCATGGTGCTGCCCCTTGGCAGAAGGGGCAGGATAAAGTCCAGGCAAGGAGGTTGGTTGGGTGTTTGAGTTAATGCAGTTCCTTCCCATTTCCTCCTTCCCTCAACTCAGCCACACTTTGAGAGCAGGACAGGAGATGAGTGGCAGCTGAGGGCAGTCCCTGGCTCAGGGGTGGCCGCTGTCAGTCCCCAAGGAACCCTCAGTGCCACACAGAGCAGGTTTGGGATTGTTCCTCTTACCCTGCCGAGTCAAGGAGAGGGTTCCTCCAGGGAGGAGCAGTCACCAGCCTCGGCACTGCCTCGCAGCCGGGCCAGCCCCGGGTCCGGTCCCGGTGTCACCGAATGCCTGTGCCAGGTGTCTGCTGCTCCCTGTCCTGCACGTCTGGCCGGGTCCTTTGGCCTCTCTTGCACTTGTAAGGGGACACTTATAGGCTGCCCCCTGCCACAAGGCTGAAGAAGGTGTGGCAAGGGGTGCTGGGGCACCCGGCATGGACGTGCGGATGACAAGCGGTCGGACAAGTTCTTCCTCTGAGCTCCCGGCAGCAAAGCCGGGCCAGGGCAGGCTCCTGTCCTGCGGGTTTCACAACACCCTTTGTTCAGGTGTGGAGCTGCAGGTGAACCTGCCCTCAGCTCACCTGTGGCCTGAGGACTTGCCCAGAGCGTGACTGGCCGTGCTCCTGCCCAGGTTGGTGAAGCAAGAGAGCACCGGAGTGGGATGAAGGTGCTGGAGTGCTCAGGAGGGCAAGGCTGGCCCTGTGTCCTGCAGCACTGCTGGGCTCATCCATTTACCAAAGGTCAGGCAATAAATAAGGAGTTCCCAGGCGCAGGAGCCATCCCAGCATCAGCTTCCTACAGCCGGGAGTTCTATCCCAGCTCCGCAGCCTCCAGCATAAGCTGGTAGAGAGCCATGATCTGGTTCAGGGCAGCGGTCCCAGCCCCAGGCTGGGACTGGGTACTCTCAGCACCTTAGCAGAGCCTTTTCCATGCCTTATAAAGCCCCTGGATCCCCCTGGATTCCTCATGAGCTCCTGCCTGGCAGGGATGCAGGGCACTGATGGCCACACCAGTGCTATCTTACCTCTTTAAGAGCCAATGTGTCTTGGCTGCTGCCGAGTTTTTACTGGCACGCTTAACCTCTAACTAGGAAAGGAAAAACAGGGTTTGGTATGTCAGCCTGGAGAAGCTGCTAATCCTGCTGCCACACCTCCAACTTCCCTCTGGCACCGCTGTTTCCATCCATCCCGAGACACTTTCCACCTCAGGACCCATGGAGCAGGGCCACAGAATCACAGAATCAGGGAATCTCCTGAGCTGGAAGGGACCCACACGGGTCACCCAAGTGCACNCCCTGGATTCCTCATGAGCTCCTGCCTGGCAGGGATGCAGGGCACTGATGGCCACACCAGTGCTATCTTACCTCTTTAAGAGCCAATGTGTCTTGGCTGCTGCCGAGTTTTTACTGGCACGCTTAACCTCTAACTAGGAAAGGAAAAACAGGGTTTGGTATGTCAGCCTGGAGAAGCTGCTAATCCTGCTGCCACACCTCCAACGTCCCTCTGGCACCGCTGTTTCCATCCATCCCGAGACACTTTCCACCTCAGGACCCATGGAGCAGGGCCACAGAATCACAGAATCAGGGAATCTCCTGAGCTGGAAGGGACCCACACGGGTCACCCAAGTGCACTTCAGGTCATGGCGTGGGTGTCAGCTGGGACTCAGCCCCACGGGCGGGACAGGGCTGTGCCTGTCCCCCCGAAAGGTGCGGGGACAGGGCTGTGCCTGTCCCCCCGAAAGGTGCGGGGACAGCTCTGCAGCACCTGCCGTGCCCGCCAGCAGAGTCAGAGCAGGGGGTGCACTCCAGGGGACATTTCCGGAGCTGGTGCCTGTCAGGCTCCTCCCGGGCCAGCGCCGAGCCCGGGACAGGAAAACGCAGCAGATTTCCAGATCCCGACTCTGCCCAGTGGAAATTTTGCCCATTTTGTGAATTCAGCTCACAGCCCGCTGTCCCCCGGTGCCTGGCACAGGCGGCGGCGCTTTCCTCGCCAGAGATTGTGAGGAAGGAACATCCGAGGCATGGGAATGAAGCTGCTGAAGCCGCCCTTTATCAGCAGCGCCGGGGGGACGCAGCCCACGTGGCTCTCGAGTAACCCGGCGGGACCGAGCGCTCTAAATGCCTCCTCAAAGGGGTTTTTAAAGCATTCCCAGGTCCATCCACCTCCTCCGGCCACCACGGCTCGCCGGGGCCCAGAGCAGCCCAGCAGAGCCCCGAACCCGACGGAGCTCCCGACTCGAGGTAGAAGCTGAAAGGGAACTTACTGCGCTCAGCTGGGTCTTATTCTGCTCCCCGCGCCGGGCACCAGCAGGGCTCTGCCAACTGACAGGCAGCTTAAATATTGCCAGAGAATCGGGGTTTGCCAGCGGAGCTGTTAACAGGGTCACAAGGAATGAGAAGGAATATTTATAGTCAAAGTTAAACTAATTGACCGAAGTTACTCTTTTGGTCTCCCGTGGCTCTGGTGAGAAGTGCATTATTTTCACTATCAGGGCTCCCGGGTCAAACTCCACGGAGTGCCATTCTCTTAAGCAATCTGTGCAGCTACACAAGGGACACAGAACAATAAAAAATCCAGGCTGATGTCCTCTGGAGCTGACAGCCCGTGGCACAGGGAGGAGCTGACAGCCAGTCCTGTCTCTGTGTTTATGCCTGAGCACAAGATCCATCCGTGGGCTGGGACTTGTAACACACTGCTGAGGCTGGAGGTTAATCCCAGAACTGAGTCCCTCTCTGGAAGCAGGCTGGAGGTTTGTCTTCAGCATCACCTGTCAAAAAAACCTGATAAACCATTAGGGCCAAATCACACAGAGAGTGATGCTGAAGAGGGACCTCATGGCACAGTGAGAGGCCACGGCAGGAGGCAGCTCCTAAATCCCTGGAACTGGGGAGCACAGACCCCTGACAGCACTACTGAGAAGCTTCTTGCTGGGTAGTAGCCCACGAGCCGGGAGAGGGGTGGAGAATGGGCACTGTCCCCTCACAATCCTAATCCATGTCCCAGCTGTGGAGTTACCAACCAGAATTCTACTGTAGGTGACCCACTAAGGGCATGTTTTAACCTGCCAGGGGGCAGGATTAGATGGGATATTGGGAATAAATTCTTTCCTGTGAGGATAGGGAGGCCCTGGCACAGGGTGCCCAGAGAAGCTGTGGCTGCCCCATCCCTGGAAGTGTCCAAGGCTGGGTTGGATGGGACTTGGAGCAGTCTGGGATAGTGGAAGGTGCCCTGGCCATGGCAGGATGATCTTCCAGTGCAAACTTTTCTGTGACTCAATGACTCCATGAAAAAAACAGTATCTGTATTTTATCTCGTTGTTTCCCAGTCACAGCTCTGATGAACATAACTATAGCTATTTGAACCTTGCAACTGGAGATGCTTTAATTTGATCTACTGTGATTTGGAAACCCCAAATTTTCCTAGAGGTGGATCCTCAAGGGCTGCAAATGCAGCACCAGGTGTCTTGTGCTGCCTCCTAGTCTATGCCAGCTTTTCCCCCCTGACTTCCAGCCCTTCCAGCCTGAAGCTGAGACCTTACTTTGTCTCTTTCTTACCTTTCATGGCACCTGAAGGATAATGACAGACCATGGCTCCTCAAACCACTATCAAGGTATTTAGAGGGAGGGTTCCCAGGTGGTTCCACTTTGCCTTGGAGGTGCTTGGTACAAATGTGTCCCAGCTGTGATGTACCCTGACCGTACTCAAGCTGCTCATTTCCCCCCCCGAGGTCTTTTTTCCTCTATTTCTTGCAGGAAAGAATGAAATCCCTAAATCATCTGAGGTTTGGAATGTAACCTGGGATTTTCAGGGATGCCATTTCCCAGCCTGTGTTAGAGGATGGAAGGGGCACCCGTGGAGAAGGAGCAGCCACGGCCGCATTCCCTGCACTGCCCCGGCTGCTGCCCGAGTTGTTATTTCCTTTCCAAGGACAGGCTTTCCTGTGAGGATGATCCCGTGGCCAGGGCTGATGCAGGAATTCCGTGTGAGGCTCAAAGGAGAGCGCCCGGCCAGCGTCGGCTCTTGGCAGGAATTACCTCACATCTGCTAAAAAGTTCCCAGAGCCCAGGAAAAGGGGAGCGTGCAGGGAATGGTGTGAGCGTTGTGTGGGATGTGTGAATGGAGGCTCTGGGACGTCATTCCCTGGGGGTTTGTGGGCTCAGCCCAGGCACTGAGCTGGTCTGATGGGCCAGGGGGCTGAGGAAACACCAGGAGGGGTCTGAGCACTTCAAACGGAATCTCAGGATGGGTCAGGTTGGATGGGACCATTGGAGGTCACCTAAGCCACCCTCCCGCTCCCCCGGAGCGCATCGCTCGGGATCCTCTGCAGAGGGTTCAGCATTCCAGGGAAGGAGACGCCCAGCAAGGGACACTGTGGGAAGCTCTGCACGGAGCTGTCCCAGCCTCGGGGAGCACCCAGGGCTCGAGCAGGCTGCTGGAAACCAGCTACACCACAACACCTGACAGGGAGCTGCCCCCTGTCTCTCTGCTCCAAGTGTCACAGGAGATAAATTGCCCCCGGACATAAACTCAGCCTCAGCCAAGAATTCCTTTTCAGAGGGAAACAATTCACTGGCTCATACGTTCACTAAATGTTTTCTTCTGAAGGCTGGAGTTAAAAATCCATACTATTTTAAGAATTTGCTGCTCATTTTGATCCCTGCAGCCTGGATGCTGCGGTGCAGGAAGGTCCTTCAGGCAGTGATTCCTTCCCAGCCCAGCCAGGTGAGACCCTGCAGGTGTCAGGAGCCAACATTAATAAGTGCAGAAGTGGCAGATGCAGAATTCCTCACTGCATCACCAGCAGCAATTCTGGACAGAAGACAGAGGTCTGAGCAGTCAGGAGGCAGAAGGCAGTAGCTTTATTTTAGGAATAGCACAGAGGTATTGGGTAGAGACTGAACTGTGAATATACATCATCCCATTATCAAATCATATCACCAGAAGTTCTGGCTCTTTGAAAATAGTCACATAAAAATACCAAAGGGATTGGAGTTCTAACTATTTCAGAAAGTAACAACATGTAGCAAAATCTATGTACAGCATCTTCTGTCAGGACAGTTTCAAAAGAACCTCCGGTAGTTTAAATATTGGATATGTTTTTAAAAAAGAAAAAAAAAAAAAATCAACGGAATGCAGTGTGCAACATCCAAAAGGGAAAGAGGAGTGGAGGGAGCATGGTCTTGTCCTGGACCTCTGGGAACACAAGGCTACCCACTACCTGGCACTTAAAGCTGTATAAACGGAGAACACTTGTGAAAATATACTTCACTTTCTACAGCGGGGTTTAAAAAAATACCAAAACCCGGAGATTTGAGGGTCGTAAGGTCTCCCATGAATAATGCACCGGTTGGTGATTGTGTCCTTGAGCCCTTGCTCTGGCGGTGGGTGGAGGGGTGACCTACACTGCGTTTGCTGCGGGGCTTCCTCGGGCGGGTGCGGGAGCGGCTGGGTTTGGAAGGCAGCGGCGCGTTCTGCGCGGAGGAAATGCTCACAAAGCCACGCGCTGTGGGGCTGCTGCCGGCAGCTCGCGGCCCCGCAGGCGCCTGCACTGGCCAGGGAATGCTGTCCCTCCGTCTCGGGGGCAGCACGGGGGGATGGCTCAGCTGGGACACAGCCAGGCCTTGGGGAGAGAGGGACGTGCACGCTCCTGGAGTTCCCTGGGATACTCACCATGAGCACTGGTCCTACAGTAAAGGGACTCTCAGGATTCCAGACTGGAGCAGGGGATGCATTTCCCACTGCCTCTGCTGTGCCTCAGGTCAGCACTCGGGGCTGCAGAGGACTCCTGCTCATTTTTAGGCTCTCAGGGGTGCTTTCCAAGGAGGCATCAAAATGCTCAGGGCTTGTGTCTGCTGGCGAGTTCCAACAACCTCGTGCTGATGCTGTTACACTCTTGGGAAGCTTTCAAGATCCGTCAGCCTCTGGCACAGCTTTAAGCAGAGCTGAGGGCCAGGAAGGACCCGTGAGCTGGGTAGGATCAGACCGTCCTTGGGACCACACGGATGTGCCAGAAGGGTTCTGCAAGCTCCTATTACTTTCCATTGCCACTGGCTGGCAGTGGGAGGGGATTGACGCTTCCGGGCCACCTCCAGTGACTCTGCTCCACTGTTACATCCTGGTCAGGTGCAGCTCCAGCCCCACGTGCTCTGCCCCAGGGCAGAAGGGCTTGGAGAGGGGCTGGAGAGGACTCAGCTCCTCAGGGTCCCAGAGGAGCAGGCGCTGGTGGCTGCCTCCTGCTCATCCCCCCATGCTCCCCTCCCTGCTGACCTGCTCTGCTCCCAGGGACTCTGGCTGGGCTCTCACCCCGGCCCCAAGGCTGGCTGGGCAGAGCCCCCCACACTCAGGCAGTGGCCCTGGGGGTGTGGGGAAGGTCTCCAGTGGCTGCCAGTGCCAGTTACAGGTGTTTGGGACACAAGGGACAGCGGGGTTTTACCAGATGGGTGCGGAACCCTTGGCTCAGTGATCCACTGGAAATGGAGGGTGCTAAGGAAGCTCTGTCAGGACCAGTGCAGGGTTTATCTTCATGTCACCCTCACGTCATCCTCTGTCACCTGCGGTGCCTTCTCAGTGTCCACCTGCCCCGACCCCTCTGTCCGTGACTCTGCTGGGTGGTAGCAGGTGGCAGCAGCGTATTTACAACCAGACTGGACAGGAGCAAATTGCACTTTGTTGGCAATGAATTGTTGCACCTCAGGTGGCCGCAGGCTGTCACCAGGCGAGGGGGGAGGTCATCCTGGGGCTGCGCTGGCTCTCGCCCACCTGCACATCACTGAGAGCCCGCTGTGGGACAGAAAGGGCAGCGCTGAGTGTGGGGCTGCTCTGGCAGGAGGAGGTTCAGGGTACTGGCCACAGGGTGCCCAGAGAAGCTGTGGCTGTCCCATCCCTAGAAGTGTCCAAGGCCAGGTTGGACACTGGGGCTTGGAGCACCCTGGGACAGTGGAAGGTGTCCCTGCCCATGGCAGGGGCTGGAATGTGGGGTCATCTTTAAGGTCCCTTCCAACCCAAACCAGTCTGGAATTCTATGGACAATTGCATTACTCGCCCCTGGGGCTTTCCTTGAGGCCTCCCTCAGTGTCCCACCCTGGCCACTGATTTGCACCTTATCAGCATTAGAAAAAATTGCCTCTTACTCAGGTACAGGTGCTCACAAAACCCCATCCTGCTCCCACCACTCACACACAAATGAAACACCTCACTGACATTTCACAGGAGGTCCCTGGCTGGCTTTGAAGGGTTCAACTCACCTCAAACTTGCTCATGAATTCTGCAAAAATGCCAAAGAAGGCTTCAGAAGTTGTCATTTTTGAGTCTTCCCCAAAGAAGGACAGCACCTTGCTGAACTCCTCCATGGCCTTGTGCTGCAGGTCGTCCAGGGAGCGCATGGCAGGCTGGGCACTCTCCAGGAAGGACTGCAGGAATTGGCTTAAGGACAAAGAGCTACCCCATGGGTCTGGTACGGATCAGAATCTCTTATCAATCTCTTATCAAATGCCTGGGTTCCAGCCCAGCTGGCAGCAGGGAGCTGCTGCACAGGCACGTGTGGAGGTGCTGGCACGTGTGGAGGTGCTGGCAGCAGGCTCAGCTGGCCCTGACAGCTCAGGTCTCAAGGACAGATGTCCCAGCACATTCCCTGGCCCGTGGCACTGGGGCTGTGCCACACAGAGGCAGCTGAGCTGGGGGCACCCCCAAATCCACTTCCTACCCTGGTTGAGAGCGGGGGAACTTTCCCAGCAGTGCTGAGACGGTGCCAGGCACAGCCCCTGCGCTGAGGAGCCACAAAGGCACTGACAGGGTTTTCCTCGAGGGCAGGAAGGGCCGGGGGATTTGCCCCTTTCCCAGAAGGATACAGTCATGACGATGGCAAACCTGTCCTCGGCGGTGGCTGGCATGGTGTGACAGGCCTTCTGTATGTCACTCACCGTGCTGTGCAGGTCCTTCAGGTCGGCTGTCAGTGTCCTCTGGTTCACTGCAGGACAAGAGCGGGGTCAGCAGGGTTAGCAGAGGAGCTGTGGGTTTGTTCCCACGGCACAGCGAGGCCGTGGCTCGAGGGGTCAGTCTGTCTGTCTGTCTGCACTGCTCTGCACCCATGTCCTGCTGTCCAGGCGGGGTGCACAACCAGACCGTCCTGCTGGGACCAGCAGGTTACCAGGAGCTGTTGGTGCTCACACCAGGAGACGCCAGGAGTGTCAAAAGGAGCCTGGAACATGCCACGGACAAGGAGCACACAGGACTCACAGTGAGGGACACTCAGGTACTGGGGAGGGGACAGGAGGGACACAGGACACCAGGACAAGGTGGGACACGGTGGCAGGAGTTTGGGCAGCTGGGAGCCTCCAGTGACAGAAGGGTTATTTAAAAGTTAGGACAGATACAAATTCCAGCTGGGAAAGCTCCAGGTACTTCCTCAAGTGGAAATTTACAGCTCCAGGCCTGAATTTGCTCCTTTATTTATCCATTGTACCACTAATTCCCAAGGGAATTGCTCACAAACAGCAGGGGATGGTGTGCAAGGGGAATGCAGCTCGTGCTTTGTAGAGATTCAATGCATCATTTAAAATCACAGAATCATGGAATCATTTAGGGTGGAAAAGCCCTCTAAGATCATCCAGTCCAACTGTTTCCCCAGCACTGCCAAAGCCACCACTAACCCAAGCACTGTCCCCAAGTGCCACATCCACACAGCTTTTAAATCCCTCCAGGGATGGGGACTCCACCCCTGCCCTGGGCAGCTGTGCCAAGGCTGGGCAGCATTTCCATGAAGGAATTTTCTCTAAAATCCCATCTAAACCTCCCCTGGCCCAGCCTAAGGCCGTTCCCTCTCCTCCTGTCCCTGTTCCCTGGGAGCAGAGCCCGATCTCCCCGGCTGCCCCCTCCTGTCAGGGAGTTGTGCAGAGCCACAAGGGCCCCCCTGAGCCTCCTTTTCTCCAGGCTGAGCCCCTTTCCCAGCTCCCTCAGCCACTTCTGGTGTTCCAGCCCCTTCCCAGCTCCATTCCCTTCCCTGGACACGCTCCAGCCCCTCAGTGTCCTCCTTGTTGTGAGGGGCCCAGAGCTGCCCAGGACTCCAGGTGGTCCCTCGGCAGTGCCAGCAGAGGGACAGGCACTGCCCTAGTCCTGTGTCACACCTGACCAGCCTCTTGTGACACCACCAGCACCACTGGATGGAGAACAACTCCAGCATGTGTGTGACTGGTTTTTATTGCAGAGTAGGGAGCTGTAGGGTCCTTACTCAATGTGACACAGCTGTGACTGGACTGTGTCCCCTCCCCGAGGTGCTGCACCCTCTGCACCACAGGTGACGGCAGCAGTGCAGTGCTGGCACCTGCGGTGGCACCTGCACACCTGGATGGCGGCTGGGGCACACCAGCTCCTGACACTTCCATTTCCTGTGCCTCTTTGCGCTTCCAAGACGTCTCTGAACTTGGGAATCACGGTTTCAGGTCAGAAGGGAAGTCCAGGGCAGGAGACAGAGCCTTGTCTAGGCACTGCTAAATGCGGCAGCATGGGATGGGTGGCACCTCCCTGTCGCTGAGCTTGTCCCTTCCTAACTCTGTCCTCTTGCTCAGGACCAGTCCTCCCTTGTTCTGGCTCCCATCCTGCTCCTGCCAAGGCTGTGCAGCTCCTGGCTGACCCCAGACTCAAACCAAACCCAGAAGCAGTGCAAGGACACACGGGGCTCGCAGCTGCTCCTGATCCTTTACCTTTGGCAGCGAGCGGCACTGTTGGAAGATCCTTGGCAAAGCCCAGGAGCTCTGGGAAGTGTTGGCTGAGGGATTTGGCAAGAATGTGCAGGAAGGTGGATTTCCCATCGACAGTCTTGGTCGTGTTCAGCTGCAGCAAAGCAGAACAAGTGAGGACCCCCCCGCAGAGGGAGCAGGGCTCACACACACTCGGGGTCGGTCACTCCTGGTTCAGCCCCACACTCCCGTGGTTAATGGTTAAACTGGACATTTAATGTTCACACACCATGTGGTGTGGAGCTGCCCCTCCTGCAGGGCAGGGCTGTCCCCCTGCCCCATCCCTCAGGAGTCCCACTGCAGCCCCTGTGGGACGAGGACCTTCCCCCACCCATACGCAGGCCCCGCCAGCCTGAGGCGGGCAGGATTCTCCAGCTCACTGAAGCACCAGACCCGCAGCGGGGTCTGTCTGGAGTCCCCCCTGTGGATCAATCCAGCCCCGTCCACACTCCCCTCTCTGGCATCCCGGGGTCTCTTAGGAGAACAGCTTTGCTGGACACATGGAGCTCCCAGTCTTGGTGTCTTCTGCATGGAGCAAGGCTGGCTGTCCTTCCTTACCTCAGTGAGGAAGTTGATTTTAAAGCCCGTTGTTTTGCTGGTCTTGGGTTGCCCATTGTTCAGGTAGTTTCCCATGGCCAGCACAAACTGCAAAGGGGAAACCAGGGAATGAGGGGCTGGTGACCTCCTGCATGTGTATTCTCCCATCTCCCAGCTCCTGGGACTCTGAATTTCTGTTCCCCACCCATGAATGTGCAGACAAACATTGCCCCCAAGGAATTGTTGGGGGGGTCACTGGCCAGGAGCTACTAAGGAGTTTCATCACTCATCTGGAAATGCCTTTGAGCACACGATGGCCTCATTTATCCCACCTGTGTTTTTTTTTTAAAGCAAAACCAAATGAATTAACAGCAATTTGGGACAGCTCAACTCAGGAGGGTCAAGGTGTAATTTGTTCTCTCTCTGCCGGGCACAGCCCATCCCAAAACCCCCTCCTCAGGGGGATGGGCAGTATGGGGGTGCACAGGGACCAGCCTGCAATGCTGCCCAAATGTGGGACACACCCATGGGGCTGGAGCTGCCCATGGGTGCTCCTGTGGAATGCTGAGGGCCTTTGGTGACTGTTACAAGAAGGAAGAACCGCTCTGACCTCCAGGATCTTTGCCAGCTTCTTGCTGCTCTTCAGCTCTAGGGAGGCCTTGCAAATGCACTCATAGCTGGCCTTGATCTCCTCGGTCTTCTCCTGCAGGGTGGTCTTGAAGTGCAGACTGCGCAGGCGGATCTTGTACTCGGGTACTGACAGCATCTGGGGGCAAAAGGACGGCAGGATCACCATCCCCATCAGCCACAATCCCTCCTACAGGGGCTTTTCCTGGCCTGTAGCCCTGTCCATGGAAGCAGGATGTGCAGGTGGCACATGGAGTGGCTGGGCTGGTTTGCTGCCGCGGGATGGGGACTTCCACACCAACATGCACAGGTGACTTTGTCAACAGAGACTGAATCAGAGTTGGGCAAAGTCACTGCCACCAAGGAGCAAAAAACCAGTACTGTGGGAGCTGCCAGACCTCTCAGGCATCAACTGAGCATCAGCCCCACAGTCCCAGTGCCACCAGCTCCTCCCACCCCTCCAGCTGTGAGTGTCCTGCTGGCAGGGGACCCGGCACAGCCCCGCTCCCAGAGCATGTCCCTGCCCGGCACCTGCAGCACGAACTGGTCGGGCTCGCTCAGCTTGCCAGGGTTCTCCTTGTAGCTCTGGAAGCGCTGCACCTCCTCCCCGTCCGGGGCGTAGAGCAGGAGCTGCTTGATGTGGGACGGCTCCAGGCGATCCGTCTCCATCGTCATGAGGATCTGGCGCAGCTCGATGTGCGACAGCTTCAGGTGAGCGATCAGGATGGCTGCGGGAGGGAGGCACATCGCTGTCACTCGGGGGGCAGGCGGGGAGGGAGCCAGGGGGTTGGCAGTGCTGGGGACACACTGCCCGGCAGGACCGGTACGGGATGGGGACATCAACCTCCCCTCGGAGTGAGGCTTCTGCCCGTGCCCACGCAGGCATAGCCCTGGGAAAGCAAGGGCTTTCCACTCCCTGGGGCCCTGCAGAGGCTGCATGGGGACCCCACGAGTGGCTCTAGTCCTGCAGCCCCCCAGGGCGCCGCCTCACCCACACACCAGGCTGGGCTGCCCTGGGAACCAGCCCCGCTCCACATCCCCCACGGCCAGGGAGGGATCCCGGGCAGGGCCCACCAAGCCCTCTCGCCCACCTTCCTGCCAGAAGCACATCCTGGAGAATCAGCACTGTCCCTCCACTGCCCCATTCACCCCACAGGGCCCTGTGGGCTCTGCCCCTCCCCAGGACAACGAGGCACATCCCATCTCCATCCTTTCCCAGAAAGTTGCCTCCTTCCCCCTGCCCGGGAGGAGCTCTGGGCTGCAGGAAAAGCCCATCCCAGCTGAGCTGTGCTCATGGGATTGTGCCCATGGGATTGTGCTCGTGTTCCTTCCCTTTACCTGTTCAGTTCTCTACATCCCACCTGTGGGCCCCTTTTGGGGGGCACCTTCACCATGAACTTTACTTACATGTGTTGTAGGCCTTTTTGTGGGACAAAATTTCAACCACGTCTTTCTTTTTAAAGTTTTCAGGCATGAGAGTTGGCTCTGGAAGAGAAACTGAAAGATTTAATCATGGGTAAGGACAGGCTCAAGCGGCTCCAGAGGGAAGAAAACTGTCCTGCAAACAGTGAAACCATGAATGAAAGAGAGGAGAGCGGATGCTTTGCACACAGCAATGGCTCCAGGAATCCTTGAATTCTGCGATTCAAAGATCTCCCCAATGGAGGACTCAGTTGGAGCTGAAAAAGGTAAAACGAGAGGTGAAACACACAGAAAATCCCAGACTGCTCAGCAACATCCTAAAAACAGTGTCCCCTGAGATGAGCCCCATTTCATCCCTGCCAGTCCCACTTCCCCTGCCAGCTCCCACCAGGATCAACACTACTCTGCACCCCCAGAATGGACCCTGCTCTGGGTTTGTGGCACCCAAAAACTCTGGTGGGTGGGAGATCCCAGTGGGTCTGTGGGAGACCCCAGTCCAAGAGCAATGGGTGCTGCACAGGCACAGAGCTCCAGACTCCATCACAGCTCTTGGGGGACATCCACGGATTATTTATATAAAAAGTGCTGCTTGTGATGATTTCTTTGGACACAGGAATGTTTTCATGGCTTTTTCAGCATTTCCAGAGTTCTCAAGCACTGGAGCTGCAATTGGTGAAAGCCTCCAGCTGGGTTTCAGTGCCCAATGAAATGTGGAGAGAAAACAGATCATGGCAGCAGAGATAATTAAGGGAGATAATGATTTGCTCCTTAATGATCTGCTGTGCCA
This sequence comes from Orthonyx spaldingii, assembly GCA_013397795.1. Lineage (NCBI taxonomy): Eukaryota > Metazoa > Chordata > Aves > Passeriformes > Orthonychidae > Orthonyx > Orthonyx spaldingii. The sequence continues at coordinate 81,608 of VZTJ01005561.1, read as the reverse complement.
CCAGCCACAAAATCCTGAGGATGAACAAATTCATGTCACGGGTGATGTCACGACAGGCGTTGCCTTGCTGCCCATCGAGTGCTTGTTCCTCCCAGTTCCTCCCAGCTGGTACCAGTCTCTGCTGGTACCAGGACCTCTTTTGGGGCTCAGTACTTACTCGTGGGCTTCTGAGTCCCGAAGTGCAGCTCCAGGTCAAGGTATTTGACCATATCACTCAGCTTGTCGTAATCCGAGTCTTCCCCGAGCTGTGGAGCAAGGAGGAGTCAGGAGCTGTGCTGGCACAGGGACAGCCCGACAGTGCCCACCTGTGCTGGCGCATTCCCTGTCCCCACACTAAGCTCTGTGTCCCCAGAAGAAACCAGGACAGGCTGGTGGCACCATCCTTTGACTGGAGGCTCAGCCACTGCCCTGCAGATTCACTCAGCTCCTGACACAGCTGAAATCCTACAGAGCATCTGTCTTCACTTGCTCCTTGGACATGATTCCTTTATTGAAGGATAAAATGGGAATTCCAGGAGCTTCAGGACTTTTTCTGCACACAGAAAAATCACTGTGAAGAAGTATCTTCCTTCCTGGAGTGCTGGGGAGAGGGACCTGCAGGATTTCAAGTACCTGTGGGACTGGAAGATGATCCCACAGCTCCCCTCTGGCTGCTCAGGACACGGGGAATATGGCATGTGCTGAACATCGGGAGAGACACAGAGGCTGGGAGTTAAACCCCAGGAAGGGACTGAATCCACCTGCAGAGCTCTGCACCACTTCATGTCCACTATGCCAAAGGATTGGCATGTCTTGTCTCACCCCAGAGTTCTGCTTTCCCCTCCGGTGTCCTGCCCTGCCCAGGGCTCTCCCATCACTCTGCTCCAACCATCCTCATCCTTTCCCACTGACAAAACCCTCCACAGCTGCAGAACACATCTGGAGGCAGCTCCTGGCTGTAGCAATCCCTCAGAACAGGGAAGAAACTGCTCCCCAGGATGCTGTAGCCAAAACCAGCATCTCAGAGGCTTTCCAGGGCCTCTTCCCACCCCGGCAGTTTGGTCCAAACAACTGGAAGGATGAAATGCAGCCTTGCAGAGCCTCGGCACAGGTCACCCTTCCCCAGTGCGCAGTTGGGACCCCCATCCGTCACCCCGTGCCCCTTCCAGGGCCATACCTGCCCCCAGATGGTCCCCTCCGAGTTCTCCACCTGCTCCCAGCGCAGCCTCTTGACGCTCATGTGGTTGGACTCGCTGCGGCGGTGCAGCAGCCCTCGGTGCAAGGGGGGAGCGCAGGGCACGGGGGGCGGTGGAGGCGGCGGCGGCGGGGGCGGGATGGGGTGCAGGTGGCTGACCAGCGACTTGGGGGCGGGGGCCGCGCTGGCCTTTGTGGCCTCTGCNGGTGGGGGCGGGGGGCTGAGCGGAGGAGGGGGGATGTGGTCCGAGAGCGTGGAGTAGGTCAGGGAGCTGCCCTCGTCGCTGCTGCTGATGTACTCGCTGCTGCTGACGTCGTTGGTGACATAGCTGCCCTGGTCATCCTGGAAACTCATCTGGTGGGGACAGAGCAGGGGCTGAGCGTGGCACCTCATCCATCCACACCACCCTGGTGTGTCCTGCCCCTCCCTGCCACCTGCAGAGCCCCAGGATGTGTCCCCTGAGGCTGCACAAGGGTCGCTCCGTGGCTGGGGCACCAAAGATGGTGCTCTGAGCGCCCCGTGCGGCGCTCACCTCCTCGTAGTCATTCTCAGGGGTGAGGAAATCATCCACGATGGTGACCCGGTGTCCCAGCTGCTCACTGAGGGCGTCCAGGAACCGATCGGTGTCGCGGCTGCGTGGGGGCCTGGAGAAGGTGAAGAGCTTCTTCCGTCGCGACAGGGGCGAGTACTCGCGGCGCTTGGGCGACGGGGCCGGGCTGCTGTCCAGGCTGACGTAGGGGTTGGACTCAGTGCTGCACGGGGAGGCCACGCTGCTGTGCAGGCGGTAGTAGCACGGCTGGGACGCCAGCGGCTCGCTCGGCCACACCAGCGCCGGCCCCGGCTTGCGGCCACCTGCGGGACAGAGCCGAGGGGTGCTGCATGGGGGTCCTGCATGGGGGTCCTGCGGCCCCTGCCACAGGAGCCCATGAATAGGAGAGGGAGAAGAGATCTCCCCAGGCAGTGCACAGCAGCTCACTGTGATCCCATGGGATTCACCACTCCACACACCCCGCTGCCCTCCTGCCGCTGAAGCTCTGTAGAGCCAGCACTGCGCTCACATAAGGCGCCATCACTGCTTCCTTATAAAATGGCACCAAGAGGACATTGTCTCCTCCCCCATCTGCCTGGCCAGCACCACCCAGCATCACTGAGGTTCCCCCAGGAGGCACCTGCGGCGTGTGGCAGCTCCGGGGCTGGGGGCGATGTCCTGTGCAGGGCAGCGTTTCCCATCTTGCCGGCGAAGCTGCCGATCAGGCGGTTCTCCAGCTCCGCGTACACGGCCGACATCTGGGACAGGACAGAGAGCTGCTGCACAGGCCAGACCGAGACACGGCTTGTGGCCCCCCAGAGACCTGCCATGTCCTGGGGACAGGACAGTCCCCACAGACCAGGTTGCCCAGAGAAGCTGTGGCTGCCCCATCCCTGGAAGTGGCCAAGGCCAGGTTGGACGGGGCTTGAAGCACCCTGCGATGGTGGAAGGTGTCCCTGCCCATGGCAGAGGTGCGGCTGGATGGGCTTTAAGGTCCTTCCAACCCAAACCATTCTGGGATTTTCTGACCCACCAGTCCCTGACTCTCACTCTTTAAAGAGGGGCTTCACTCCAGCCCAGGCTACTCTGCCTTGTCTGAGCCCCCCAAGAGCCTCTCACTGATGAGGCTGCAGGAAGACACTGGCAGACATCAGCCTCATTGAGGGTGACTAATTGCCCAGGGAGATGACCTCAGAGAGGGGCTCTGAGGCAGGGACACTGTCAGGGCAGGTGTTTCCCCGCAGACATATCCTTTCCCATTCCCCTTTTCCTTCTGCCCTCTGTTCACAGTAAAGGAATCAAACTGCCAGCCCTTCCTGTGGACACAACACCCACACACGTGGGCAAAGCCCTCCCAGATGTGCCCCCTGCCCCATCACACCATTTTGGGGTTGGGTGTCTCCGGGAGGGACGTGCCATCACCAGCCTGTCTCTCCCCAGGGATCAGGCGAATGGGGACCTCCACGGTGTCACTGCCTGTGAGAGGAAGAGACAAATCAGTCATTGTGTCCTCAGCTCCCGACAGCCCTGACCCACCCAACTCCCTCTGTCTCTTGCTGGGACCCGGAGTGACCTCCCTGCCCCAGCTCCCAGCTCTGGGGGTCCCAAGGGAGCAGTGAGGGCAGGTTCAAGGTCAGCACAACAATTCCAGGCTGCTCCGCTCTTCCCTCGGGGCAGCTGAGGACAGGGCTGCTCCCACAGCTGGCCAACATCTGCCCAGACATGGCTCCCCTCCCGCACACGCAGCTGTCAGCTGCTCTCCGTGCTCTAATCCCCACCAGAAAAGCTCCTCAGAGCCAGGTTAGAGGATCTTCCCCCGGGAAATGTCTCAGACCCCCCTGACAGCTGAGGAGTACCACATGCCCAGGAGGTCCTGTAGGGAGGTCATGGGGAGGTTGTGGGCAGGAGCATAGGTCAAACTCAGCCTCAGATCAAGTGGAGGTGTCCAAGGAATGACTGGACATGGCACTCAGTGCTCTGGGCTGGGTGACAAGGTGGGGATCAGGCACAGGCTGGACTCAATGGCCTTGGAGGGCTTTTCCAACCTAAATGATTCTGTGATTCTGTGTCCGAAAACATGGATTTCCAGCCAACACCTCAGTGCTGGCTCTACTCTGACCCCCACCTTTGCCTCCATCTTTTCCCACCATTCATGCTTAGGAATAGGTCCGGAACTTGGCTTGGGGCAGAGCAGGACACTGCAGGGACAACCCCCAGGTCCAGCCCCCTCCCCCAGACCCCAGTCACCCACCTGCTGCCCCCTCCTCGGGGCGGGGGGTCCGGAGGCTGCCCCGGCACAGGGAGGCCCCTCGGACAGAGCTGCGGTACCGATCCTCAGCCTCTGCCTCGGCTGCAGCAGGAAACACCTCTGTGAGGCACAGCCAGAGCCCACAGCTCCCCACCCCTCCTCACCCCACCCCAGAGCTCCCTGGGCCCCTGGAGGGCTCCCCAGGCCCACGGGACTCACAGCAGCTGCCACTCCCAGGGAGCTGCTCGCTCCATCCCCAGGAAGCTGAGCAGGTTCCAGGTACTCCTGCCAGCACAGGGCAGGGAGGGATGCACACAGATGGGACATCCAATTGATTTTTCCAGCAGGATTGGTATCCACCAGCTCGTGGGCCACATGAAACTCCAGCCCTGAGCTGGGCTGGTCCCAGTAAACCCTTCCTGCCCTCAAGGCAAAAGAAGGAAGTGGGGCCAGCACTGGAATGCTGCCTGGAAGGACCAATGGTCCATGCATTGTCCATGTGCAGCTCAGTGTGGCAGCTCGGAGAGGCTCAGGCTCACAGTGGGATGGAGGCACCAGAGCATCCATCCCTGAGGTCCCCAACAGACCAGCACTGGCACATGGCAGATCACCAGGGTTTGGAAGCCCAGGGGAAGGACCAGCCCAAATCCAGAAATCTCTGGCCATGGTGCTTTGGGGCATGGACACAGAATGGACCAGAACAACCAAAACTGCTCATGCTCAGAGACTGCCCCGTGCACCTGAGCCAGGGACAGGGAGATTTGCCCCCGTGCTTCCCTCCTCCCCTGCCTGGAGAGACCTGCTCTGCATTCCTGGAATGCAGCTGCGAACGCCTTAGGTTATACACTAATTGTAGGGCATAAATTCTTGGGAATCCACAGCCCATGGCTGAGCCGTGATTCTGCACACACAAAGCAGAAGTGACTGAGTGCAAATCCAGTGAGCAGATGCAGCATGCATGGAGCACAGGATTCCATGCACAACAGGAAGGATTTCCACCAGGACTTGCAGCTGTTTCTGTTTTCTGCTAAAATCACCGTATTCCTCCAAAATCCTCTCTTCAAGCAACACCTCTTTTACCTTTGCTGAGTCTAAAATTAACACATCAATGTGAATAGCTGAGAATAGGAAAATCTGGAAGCAATTAAGAGCCCAAATGCACAGATTAGGACATTTCACTCCAAATTTGCTCTCCCCAATCCACTGCTGGCTTTGTGCTGCCACAGAACCAGGTGAGGGTGATGGTGAGGGGACAGGGGGGGCCAGGGAGAAGGGGGGTCACCAACTGCCTTTGTGCCTTTTTAGGAGAGCAGCACCACACTCCCCGCCTCTTCCAACCACGATGTTTTTGTGACGTCCCAAGGACACTTTGTCACCCTTATTTCACCTCTCTGATCTGAATGCTGCCCTTAAATCAGCTGTTCCTTTCCTGGGCTTCCTCACCTCCAACGACCTGAGCAGCTTCCAAAAGCCTTTGCTCCCAAGAGTCACCCTCTCAGGCACCATCCCTCCTCTCAATGCAGCTTCACTCCAAAACTACCCCAGCCCAATGGACTGAGCTCCCAGCACCCATCAGGACATGATGTGTCCGTCCTGGAGCGCAGGGACTTTCCTCTCACCTGCCAAGGCCTTGTACCCCAGAAACCTGTCAATCTTTTGCTGGCAGTGCTCCTGCTCCTCGTAGGTCAGCAGCTGGTAGATAAACTGCCAGAGGACTTGCTTGGCCGGTGTGTCCAGCACCGGGTACACATCCACAATGAGAGTGTCAATGTTCCTGCAAGACAGGAGGAGAGGGCTGGGCAGTGAGCGCGTCCCTCCGGCACAGCCCCTCCGCGCCGCTGCCCGCGGCTCCGCTGCCTCCCAGCCTCGGCTTTGGCACGAACTGATTGCTTCAGTGCAGAGGTGCAGGGATTAAAAACCACGTGGATGTGGCACTTGGGGACATGGTCAGTGGTGGCCTCAGAAGTGTTGGGAGAACGGTTGGACTCTGTGGTCAGAGGGCTCTTCCAACCCAAAGGATTCGATGATTCTATGAGTAAGAGGGGTGGGGGAGCACCAGAAAGCAGAGAGAAGCCCTGGAAAGATCTGAGTTTTAGCCAGCTGCAGGTAAACAGGCTGAGGGAGAAATGCACAGGGGAGTTGGTGGGTGGACTGGCAACTCCTGGGGCCAAAGCCTCCATCTGATTCTGGTGTGCAGAGGTGGGAAAAGGGCTGTTGGGAATAGCAGGGTTGAGCACCCCATCCCATGAGGACAGGACAGCCTGCAACAGGATCAAATCCTGCCCTGGCACAGGTTACCCAGAGAAGCTGTGGCTGCCCCATCCCTGGAAGTGTCCAAGGCCAGGTTGGAGGGGGCTTGGAGCAACGTGGGGACAGTGGAAGGTGTCCCTGCCCATGGCAGCGGTGGAATAAGACGTTCTTTAAGGTCGCTTCTAACCCAAATCATTCCATGATTCTGTGACAGCCTCTGATAAAACACTGCTGGAAGACCAAGCAAGGGCAGGAAACGAGGTCACTGAGGAAATCTGGAGTGTGCCAGGGGATCTGTTTGGATCCCTGCACAGGACGGGGGGATGTGCTCCACGGCAGCATGAGGGCTCTGCCAGCCACAGCCATTCCTGTGCAGCCACCCAGGAATGCTGCAGCCAAGATTCTGGGAAGAGTGAGGAGACAAGGATGGAACATGGAGAGATTTACTGAAAGAGGTGGAACAGGATCTGTGGCTGTCAGGGACAGCCAGGCAGCAAGAGAGCCTGCACTGGGGGGACCAAGGGACAAGAGGTGACCAAATTAACTTAAAGGAACCAAAAACTAAAGGATCTGCCCTGTCCCTGGGCAGGACACCTGGACTGGATGAGCTTGTGCACAGGGAACACCCAGCTGGGGAACCTGGAGAGCACAGGGACAGCAGAGCTCCTTGGGACAGCAGAGCTCCGTGGGACAGCAGAGCTCCGTGGGACAGCAGAGCTCCGTGGGACAGCAGAGCTCCGTGGGACAGCCTCCCTGCCTTTGCCTGACCCCGGCCCTGGCACGGGCACTGCTCCAGGCCACATCCCAGCGGGATCAGCGGAGCTGGCTCCGAGTTACCGGTGTTGGAAGAAGCCCTCCAGCGCCTTGCAGATGGTGAAACGCTCGGGCGGGGTCAGCAGGTGCTCCAGCTGCTGCGTGAAGGTCCTTCCTTGGATCTTGATGCTAGAGGGGAGAATCTCTGCAACCCACTGCAGGGAGGTGAGGGCTGAGGAGCTGCTCGGGGACTCAGCAGAGTCAGAGTCTGCAAAAAAAATATTCCGTCTTTCCTTGGTTTCTTTTGAGGGCAGTGGAGCAGTTTGAGTGCCACTGGCTGTGTACTTTGAAGTAGGTGAGGTTGGACGGGGTCTGGAACAACCTGGTCTAGTGGAAGGTGTCCCTGCCCAAGGCAGAGGGGTGAAATGAGATCATCTTTAAGGTCCCTTGCAATCCAAACCATTCCAGGCTGCTGTGGCTCTGTGGAGCCGTGAGCTGCTGGGGTTGGTTTTAGTGCACCTGCAAAGGAGTTGGCGTCCCAGGGCTTCTGATGTGGCACTGAGGGGCGGCCACTGCTGCTCCAGAGGGAAGAGCCAGTCCCTAATTCCCATGTCTGGGCATTATGGAGCAGCACCCCAACAACACAGGGACCCTCCAGCCTCCATAGAGGAAGCACAGCAGGGACCTCGCAGTGCCAGGGGGGTCCTGCCCTTCACTGAGGGGTGCTGGCACCCCCCACTGTCCCAGACACCCTCAGCTCCCGCTGACTCCTCCCCAGCAGCACCATCAATTATTGATTCCCACAGAGGACAACAATCCTGCCCAGCACAGCCCCCAGAGCCGCAGGATCTGCGCAGCCACCACGGACACGCGGGGTTGGATTACTGCGGACAAGGACACGGCACACACTGCACAGAAAGGACACTGCCAGGGGACACCGAGGACAATCACACGGCATGATGAGCCCTCCTGGAGAGCAGCCAAGCCTGAGATCCAGCCTGATCCCACACAAAGCAATGGGCCACGTGCCTGGGGAGAGGAGCATCCCCCCAGGCAGCGCCTTAAACCTGCTCAGCCTGTGGAGGTGCTCAGCAATTCCCTCCTACACCCAGAATTCGGGGGCTGGCGTGGGGTTTCTGCTCTCCACACCCTCCTCCCTGCACTCTTACCGTTGGAGAAGTTGACGATGCCCTCTTCCACCACCAAGGTGGGCATGGCCCCGCTGCCCTGCAGCATCGACACCACCTTGTCGTGGGAGCAGTTCCTGTGGGCACAGCAGAGCCCGCTCAGAGCTGCTCCTGCTCCAGGAGAGCCGTGGGGACACGGAGCTGACGGCTGCCTTCATTTATCTTGGAAAAGCCTCCTCGTGCTGCTCAGAGTCAGGGGGTTTAGGCCCTACTGTGATTCCCTGGATTCTCCCCATCTTTACTTGGTTTTCCCTGTGCTGCACAGGGAGGACTCTCCAGAGGGAGAGCCTGGATCATGCCCCGTGAGTGGGCTCTCCTCTCTGTCTGCACCAGGAAATAACCTAGGAATGCCTGTGGGCACCCTGAGGAGTGTCATGGCACAGGAAGCCAGCGTTAAGCTACACTCAGACCCAGAAAATAAATTTTTCTTTAAATGACACAGTGCTGCAGGTCTGTCCTCGCCTGTCCTAATTCTGAACGAAAACGCAAGGTGAATATAAAGTGTAATTTTGTAGGTGAAAAAATCTTGGGATGCCCTTGGAGAAGGGTATGGGCCAGGCTGGGACAATGCCTGCCAAAAACATGGCTCAGAGGACGATCCTCAACCTGGTCTCTATTTTCTGGCAGTGCTGCATCAGCCAACAGTTCGCTGGATCAGCTGAAACGTGAGAACCTGAGCCCTGGCAGAAGCTGCAGCATCAGTTTAACCTTTAAATATTCATCACTCTCTTGTCCTGCAGCCTCCTCTAACCCTTTGCTCTTGGTTTTTATGCAGAAAGACCAACAAAAGGACACAGGGGCTGCTGCCCTGCACTGGCGAGGGGCACATGTCCCTCTGGTCCCATGGTTTTGGTGCACAGACAATACACAGAAGAATTAACTTCTGGGTGCAAATGGGATTCCCACATGGCTTTAAGCTTATTGATCCCATTGTGGGAGTCATTCATGGGCTGGATGGGGCTCTGCTGCTTTCAAAGGCAGAACCCCAGATGTTTAACACATACAGATTAATTCAGAGTGGCTGAAACTGGGGTCTGGGGGTGGGCTGCAGTCAGAATCCAGGTTCTGCACTGCACAGAGACCTCAGAGGAGGAGGGATGGAGCAAAATGCTCCTCTTGGAGTCAGATTTTCTACAGGACACTAAAGGAGCTGTTCCGACAGGACAAACCCCTCGGGCACAGCAGCACAGGGGCCCAGGGCCAGCAACTCCCACTTCCCTTGCCCAAGAGTGACCATGGCCCCTGGCCCAGCCCTGGGCACACGTGCCCTGCACAGCCCCTACCTCATGTCCAGGCCGTTGAGGAACAGGATCCTGTCTCCAGCTTTGAGAGCAGCCTTCTCCGCCGGGCTCCCTGAAGGTACAAAGCAGCTTCAGCAACAGCACCTCTGGCTGGAATGGTGGCCAAGGGACACCCCAGGGCAGGGCACCCACGGCACCTGGGTTATCTGGGTGGCCTGGGACTGTTCACCCAGCTGGGTCCAGCACCCAACCTGCACTGGGCACACTGGGGTCATTTCAGGATAGTCACTGAACACACATTTCCCACTTTTCAAAACAAGGAGTGGATAAAGCCAACCTAAATTGTACCAAAGATGCTCATTATTCCATGGGAAAAACTCCATCACTGAGCCTTGGAAAAGTTCATTTTGCTCTTTTCTAGCAAACAGTGCTTAATATTTCAAGTTCAGACCAGAGATCAATAAGGGATCCCCTGAATCTCGTGTTCTTACCTGGCAGGACAGACTCGATCCACACCGGGGCATGGCCACGGAGCGTGAAGCCAAAGCTCCTGTTGCCTTTATAAACTCGCACAGTTCTGTGGGTGAAAAAGGCAAACAGGACATCAGAGTCCAAGATCTGGCCCTTGTTTCCTTCCCCAGCCCCTCTACAACACTTTTAGCTCAGGTTCTCCCGAGTGCTCAAGTCCCCAGCGCTCCCAGTGTCCCCACAAGGTCCTTCTTGATAAGAAAGTGTCTTTCAAATGTGGTTTTAAAGTGGAATATGAGATAAATATATATAGTTAAAGAATATGTATATATATATATATATAAAAGCTAAAAATCACCTGATTCCAACCCTCTGTGGCAGGGAGTTGGAATTGGATGATCTTTAAGGGCTCTTCCAACCCAAACCAGTCTGTGATTCTTTATTACACAGAACAAGAGAGACAATGTGGTACAGGGAGCAAAGGCCTCATAGGCTGATGGGAGAGGAATTAAATTCCTCTAGGAAATTTTGGAAGGAGCATTAGGAAATCTCCCTGCTGGGAGGCTGATTGGAGCTGGGGGTTGTTCCCACAGGGAGAGGGGGGCAGGCAGAATTACTGAGATCATTTCCAACCAGCAAGATCCTGCGCTGGCAGAGAGGGACACTGTGCTGGGAGTGGATTTTGGACAAGTCCCACTGAAGATTATGCTGGCAGGAAGAAGGGCTGGAGCCAGACACCCTGGATTCCCCAGATGCTGCTCTGTTGTTGGCTGGGTCAGAGCAGGATCCCCAGAGCTCCGGGGCTGTGCGGCCATCTGGGCACGGGAAGTGGGTTAATCCCTGCGCTCAGGGATTGTCCGTCCTTCCTCCCACGGCCTCACACCCAGACACCTGCTGGGGCAGCACTCCGAGCACCAGGGAATCATTACGGTTGGAAAAGACCTTTATGAAATCCAACTGTCAACCCAGCACCACCCCGTTCACCACTGCCCCATGTCCTCAAGTGCCACATGCACTGTTTTCTCAACATTTCCAATGATGGCGACTCCACCACTGCCCTGGGCAGCCTGTGACAATGCTTGACAACCTTTCTGTGACGGAATTTTCCCTAATATCCAGACTAAACCTCCCCTGGTGCAACTTGAGGCCATTTCCTCTCATTCTGTCACTTGTTACCTGGGAAAAGAGGCCAACTCCCACCTGGCTCCAACCTGCTTTCAGCCTGCTCTGTGCACAGGTACCCTAAATTCTGCTGGCACCCTGAATCCTGCAGGCACAGCCGGGCACCCCAAATCCTGCTGGTACAGCCTGCATCCCACCCAGCAAGGAGCAGACATCCCCTCAGCCTGCGAGTGCCACCTCAGCTCCTCACAGGGCTCGTCCCAGCCAGCCCTGCAGCGCTGAGGGGACACAGAGGTTGCCCCAGAGCTGGAACAAGGGGCACAGACCTGCCCAGCCTTCCAGAGCGAGAGATCTTTGTTCATCCTGATCCTAGGAGAGTTTCAAACTGAATGTCCCTCCCTTTCCCTGGCACCCCTCCCGCATTCCGCCACCCACACAAACCCAGAGGCTGCTGCCTGAGGCCCGGGCCCCAGGAGAGGTGTTACCTGCGGGCAGCCCCCGAGGCCACATTGCTGGTGATGAGCGAGGTGGTTTTCCGCAGGCTCTTGCTGAGCTCCTCGTGGCTGCGGGGCACGGAGCTGGCGCGGGTGGACACCAGCAGCCGCTCCTGGTGGTCCTCGCTGCGGCTGCGGCGCAGGCGGTTGCTGTGCTCGCTCTTGGAGCGGCAGAGTTTGCTGATGAGGCTCTGCGACACCACCTCGTCAAAGCGCTGCCGGTGCTTCTTGGGGATAAAAATCCTGGGGAGAGGAGGCAAGGCAGGAGAGTGAGGAGCAGGGCCAAGGCAGCTGTGGCACAGAGCTCTGGATCTGGGCACCCCTGGAAGGGAAAGACCAGAACCCCCCGTGTGCGCTTGGCCTCAGTCCTCCCAGAGCTGCGAATGGCAGGGCTGGGCACACTGGGAATGCTGTGGACACTGTGGATGCTGAGGACACCAGGGGTGCTGGGGACACCGGGAATGCTGGGGACACTGGGGACAGCAGCTGCATCTCTTCCCCCATCCCACGCAGAGCTCCATCAGAGCGATGATATCCGACCCCTCTTCCAGACCTGCTCCTTCCCCAGCACATTCTGGAACCCCCAAAACCTTGCTCCCCATCTCCTGCCTCACACTCTGTTCTCCTGGGCTCCAGGCTTGAATATTCCCATATTCCAGCTCCCTCCACAGCCAGGCAGCAGCCTCATGCCCCTTGGGAGATGATGGTGCTGCAGGGATGGGCACAGTGATGCCACAGTCAAGGGAGCACCACCGGGCACTCGCTGTTTAGGATCACTTCCCCTCTGCCTGGTACGAGCAGCCAAGTGGCCTTTGTGCCCCTGCAATGACCTCCAGGACCCTCAGGAGATGCATGGGGAGTGCACAGCAGGACCCCAGGAGGGAGGGAGGAGGCTGGGGTGAGCCCCATTACCCCGAGAGACACCTTATCTTTTCCTTCTTCTTCTGCCGTCACAACAGCCAGACCCCGACACCTGCTCACCTTCCCCTGCCCTCCGCTGGCACGTTTAGGGGCTTTGGAGGAGCTGCTATCTCCGAGTGTTTCTATAGCAACTCCTGCAGCTGCAGCCGCTCGTTAGACAAAACCATCCCGTGAGGTTCGGCAGTGCAGCTTCGTTAGCGCCCGGCACCTCGCGGGGTGTGAGAACTGCCCGGTGTCACCACAGCCTCGGGGGTGTGAGCACAGCCCCGGCTGCCTGGGGACCGCGTGTCCCACTGGAGCAAGAACAGGGCCAGGCTGGTGCCAGAGGGCCCAGAGGAAGCTGCTCTGAGGGGGGGCACCAGTGGGACACAGCTGGGGCTGGCAGGGGATCCCACAGGGCTCCCTCGGGCAGCTGCACCAAGGGAACACAAAAACCTGGGTGAAGGAAGAGAAGGAAGGAGAGGCTTCAAATCCCAAATCTGCTGGGACCAGGACATCTCTGTTTCCCCCAGCCAAAGGCAGAACTCAAAACAAGGGCTGGTGCAGAAGAAGACATCACAAGCCACCCGAGGCTGGCAGATGCTCACGCAGAGCATTTGGTGACAATTTCAAATAAGTAACACATTGGTGCAATTCACAGGAGATTTGTGATTAAGAAGCAACTAGAAAAGAGTGAAACTGTGCTAATAAACAGTCTACCCTGTGGGACAGGGCAGCCACAGACCTGGGGGAGGGGAGGATGCAGGTCCCCCACTCCTCTGCCCCAGGCTGGGCTCCCACCAGGGAGAAGTCCAGGTTCCTCACAGTCAAAATGAGCACAATCCCATTTAATTGGCCAAATTAAATTGGCCCTGCTCATTCCAGCAGAGCTGTCCCACTTTGCAGCAGCCTCTGCTTCCCCACTGGGCTGAGGAGCACAGCTCCAGACCCGGCACCAGCACGGGAAGCGCAGCGGGGCCTCAGCAAGGAGAGGTCTGACTGCCACAAACAATCCCACCAAAGCAGGCAAACACTTTCTGTGGCTATTTCTGCAGTGTCCTGCCATCCCACAGGACAAACCTGGCTTTGTCCATTAGCATGGCACCAAGAAGCAACACCCAGCTGGGGTTTACCTCTCCCAGCAAATCCCACGGGGATTCACAGAGCGTGGATGTGCCCACCCCGTTTGTGGAGGTCAGCCTGGAAGCAGGGGCAGGGCTGTACAGTGCTGACCTCATGCCTTCAGCTTCCTCCTCCTCCTCGGGTGCTCCAGGTCAGCCCGAGCTCTGTTTCCTGTTGGAGAGGGGATGGGAAAGGCACCCCCACCCCTGAACCCTGTGCCTGCTCCCATGCCCGGTGCTGCTGAGCCCCAGAGCACCAGCCCTCCTCTGCAGCAGCTTCTTCACTCATTCGGGAGAACTTGGTCTGCTCAAACACATGGATGTGAGCTCAGGGCTTTTTCCAGGCCAGGAAAGGTCCCACATGCTCCCGACTGCTTTACCTTTATCCCATCCCCAAAGCAGCCCGGCCAGGATGGTGGCAGTGCCACTGTGCCTGTCCCCTGCCCTCGGCTCCTGCTCAGGGCTCCCTTTGGCACGTTCGGCACATCTCAGTGTCACACTCCCATTTCACAGCTCCCAGGCTGGTCCCTGGCCGCCCACCTCTGGGCAGACAGTCCCATTCCTGCAGCCCTCCCTCGCTGGGAGCTGCCTCCCCCATTTCCCAACCAGTGCTCTGGAGAACCCCCTGTCCCACAGGCAATTGTCCTGCCAGGTCACTGAGCTCCCCCGGCTGGTCCCACCCCGGGCTGCCAGGGCTCCGTGGGGCAGGATGTGTCCCCTTGGGAGGGTAGCAGGGGTGGCTCCAGCCTGGCCGGGACGGGTGAAGCTGCCACGAGTGTCCTTAGCCAGGGGAGTGAGGGGTCAGCAGGCCTCGCTCCATCACAGCCCAGCCCCACATCCTCATCCCCCCATGGCCTGCAGTCCTGGAATCAAAACAGCCCCAGGCGGTCTCTCCCCACCCCAGCTGCCCACTCGAGCTTCGCTCGACTCCCCCAGCAGCCGCTGCCGCCTGTGCTGCGGTGGGCGCGGGGCAGCGGCGGGGCTGGGCAGGGCTGGGCTGTCCCGGGGACACGGCAGGGTCCCCGCAGCCCCCAGAGGCAGCAGAGCCATCACAGGCGCGCCCGTGGGGCACGAGGCTCTGCCAGCCCCGCCACGGGCGGGCACCGCGGGGCAGCGGAGCAGGGACACGTACCGAAAATGCCGAGAGAAACTCCGGTCCTTTCCCATTTGTCAGGGTGCGGCGGGAACAAAAGGGAGACGCTTCAGATGCTCATGCAGCTGAGCCTCAGGCTCGGCTCACGCCCACGCCGCGGCCGCTCCAACGAGCCCGGCGCCAGCCGGTGCCGCCCGGCCGTGGCACCCCCGCCGTGCCCGGGGACCGCGGCCAGACGGGCCCGAGCGCCGGCAGCTCCACCCGGGCTCAGCCCTCGGCCCGGCTCCCGCCACGCTGCCAGGGCCAGGTGCGGCTTCACCATCGGCCGCGAGCCTCCGCTCCGTCTGCCGGGCTCCGGCGCCGGTCCTGCCCTCCGTGCCCAGCTCTGCCCCGGCTCGCAGCCACCGACCCTCCCTCTTCCCCTAAAAACTGCAGGCGCTGTAATTTCCAGCTGGAACGATCTCGTAACAGAAAGGAGGGCACGGCTCGCCGCCGAACTCCGGGGGGATGCCTCCCTGGTGCTAATTAGTTGACTTCTAAAGTGCTTGTGTTTAAATTACGTGCTGCAGCAAGGGGTGAGAAACCTTAAAGGCAAACGGCATCAGAGGTGCGGATTTTGGGGGGGAGGTGGAGCTGCCAGGCTGGACCAGGATCAGGACCAGGACCAGGACCAGAGTCCTGGGCCCAAACCCCCCCACGGAGCATCCTTTACCCCCGGGGTAACACAGCAGCGCTTTTCAGTAGGAATAAAAGAGAAAACCCTTCTTTAATTTAAATAATGCCATCTTTAAGCACATCATTGGCATTTGATGAGGACGATGTGAAGCTTCCCAGAGCTACCAACATCACACACAATCTCCAGGTAGTAGCAAAGGAAGGAGAAATGGGAAATATGGGGTTTAGCCCCAAAACAACCAGCGAAGACCTGACCTTGAGTCTGTCGGTTGTGCAGAAAACCACGTCCCAGGGTGGATTAAAACACTGAGTTCCACTTGGATTACGTCTGAACTGTGCTGTGGGAACAGCTATCGGTCCCAAAAAGCCCGGCTGGTCCAGCTAAATGCTAAAATCTGGGAGAGAAAACTCTTGCAGGCTTTATCCCTGGAACAGGAATTCTACTTATGAACCCCAAATTCTCCAACCTCATCTGCCCGTGTGTATGGGAGGGGGGTCACAGCCCCTGCGGCTCCCACAGCCCCGGGGCATGCGGAGCCTCCGGACCCTGGTGCAGGAGCGGGACTCGCTCCAGCCCGGCAGCAGCACAGGGCTCGGTTTCCCTTCCCGTTCTCCCCGCGCTGGGAGGCTCCACAATCTCTCGTCTGGCTGCAGATGTTCTGCAGATGGGACCATTGTCACCAGTCACGGGCAATGAAGGTGCTTTTCCGCCCGGGGCTGCGGAAAGGCTGGGATGCAGTGGCCGAAGAGCGGGGCCTGGAGCCCCTCGCAGCCCTTCCCCGGCCACCGCCCTCGTCCTTGGGGACAGCCCAGAACCCCCGACAGCTTTTGGAGAGGGTCACCCTCTCCTGGCACATCCCTGCTCCGGCGCCAGTAACGCTTGGTCAAAGACTCCCCCGGAGCAGATCCACACCCCGTGCCTGGCTGGGGGTCCCCTTCCCTGTCAGCACCCCAGGGTGCCCTCAGCTGTCCCAAACCTGATGTCCCTGTCCCCAAAGCACTCTGTGCACCACGAGATGTGGCTTTGTCCTTGCCCTGGCAGGGAGGGGCAGCCCCACAGCTCCGGGGACACGGAGACCTTCAAAGAAACCCCCAGGAAGGCGTTTCCTGCAGCTCCGCTCTGCTTTCCCTGTTTTCTTTAAGACACTGGAAAACTCGTCCCAAGTAACCACTTCCCAAAATAAAAGTTGTGACTCCAGCAGGATGCAGACTGATCCCATCTGCATCCCAGCCGGAGTTTGATTTGCCAAAGGAATTTAATCTCCTATCAGGAGATTTCGCACTGAGTCATTTTGGTCATGACCTATTTGAACTCTGCCAATAAAAAAGGAACTCGCTCCCAATTGTCTCACTGGTGACACGTTTTGTTCCCTGCTGCCCTAATTCCCTTTTCTTTTGGGCAGTTGAGCATATGCTGGGCCATCAGATTAGGCTTTTTTTTTAATGGAAGCAAAAAAGAGCTGCTTTTCCTTCATTACCATCCTGTGATCCAGGTGGTTTTCCAGTGGGAATGCCGGGACCGTGGACAGGACAGTGTCGGTGTCAGCATCATGGGCTTGGGGGGTCTCTCATGCCCCATCCACATCCAAAAGAGCTGGGAAGCTCCCCCCAGCCTTGGAGAAATGGGTGAATGGAGGGAGCTGAGAAGCAGGGAAGCAGCACAATCCATAATATATAAATCCTAATGGCTAAAATGAAATTTCTGATCCAGGGCTGGTCACAGATGGCTGGAGTAATTTAATACGGGAACACGCCAAGCAGTTTTATTGCTGTGAAAAACAAGCTGAGACAAATAGATTGTGTTGGGAGCATTATTAACACGGACTAGGAGGAATTTCCCCCATAATAAGGGAGCCCCTGATGGGCAGCGATGTCAGCTGTGTCAGGGATCAGAGGTGGCTGCGATGGGAGCGGGCTCAGCCCAGCCCAGCCCAGCTCAGCACGGCACCCCTTGGCTTTTCCCCGGGAGCAAACGGAGCGAAACCAAAGCAGTGAAGAACAAACTGCCCCGAACTGTCCTACCCTCAGCACTGGAGCACAACACGACTTACAGGAGACCCGAGACAACATCTCACAGTCCGAACAGAGCCAGAGTTATCCCCTCAGGATGCAGCGTGGCAAGGGGCTGGATGTCACACACATCCCCCCGTCCCAGTGCAGTGCACAGGACAGGGGCTGTGCAACCATCCGAGCCAGTTGTTATTCACCAGCACTGCGGGGAGGAGGGGAGGAGGAGATCTGTGTTTGCCCCCAGTTCTACCGCAAACAGAGGTTTTT
This sequence comes from Orthonyx spaldingii, assembly GCA_013397795.1. Classification (NCBI taxonomy): domain Eukaryota; kingdom Metazoa; phylum Chordata; class Aves; order Passeriformes; family Orthonychidae; genus Orthonyx; species Orthonyx spaldingii. The sequence goes on along the minus strand of VZTJ01005561.1, from coordinate 64,076 downwards.
AACCCAAACGGTGCTGCCAGGGGCTGGTGCTTCCCTGGCACGGCAGCACCGGGCAAACGCGCGTTGCAAAGGGAAGCAGTGCTCGGACGTGGGGCTGAGCGAGTGCCATAGCCCTGGTGACGCCGGGGAGGATCCCCCCTGTCCCGCTTGGCCCCGAGAGCCCGGGGATGGACGGGGGGTGGTGGCTGCAGCACTGCAGAGCAGCCGGTGCGGAACCGGCGCCGCCGGAACCGCAGCTCTGCCCTGGTTTGAAACCAGCTCAGAAATCAGAGCAGCACCAAGGGATGTGATCCCCTGGGACCCCGACCGGCCCAAAATAACCCACCCCCTCCGCAGCCCGTGAGGGCACAGCCAGCCCCGGCACAGGTGCCCGGCACGGGGAGCAGAGGGGACAAACCCCGCGGTGCCCCGGGCCAGACCCGGGCTCTGGTGTCGCAGGTGACGGAATAACCCAAATCAGAGCCTCCCCCTCCTGGCGGAGTCCGTGAGCGGAGCAGCTCCGAGGCAATACGGATGCTAAGAGTTAATTAACTTCTAGCACACCTTGTCTTTGCAGTGCCAGGGGCTGCCACATTCCGGAATTAACCTGATTTAAACCCATTTCCCTACTCCCAGGAAAGGTGCGTTTGTTACTCACCCGAGACAGCTCATCTTCCCCCCTGGCAGCCGGATTTCAGCATCCTCGGGCAGAACTACAACTGTGCACTTTGCCTACACACATCAGCCATATGGGCAGGGGATGGGAGCGGGGAGGACCCGGCACAGCACGTGCATTATCCCCGCTATCCACAACCGAGCAGATGAAAAAAATGTCAGCAAATTAAAATCTGCGGGAGCTTAATTCTGGGCAAAAGGGATGAAATCCATTTGAGATAAAAAGAAAGGGGGAAAAAAATCCAATAGTGGAGAAGCCCAGCTCGAGGACAGAGGAGACGCTGTGTGCAGCCCCGGGTGGATCCGTGCTGAGTCGGGGGTCCGGGGTTCCGCTGAGCCGCAGCACTTTGCAGGGAGCGCGGCAAAGCCCGGGGGGAGCCCAGGGAGGGGACAGCAGGGGAGGGGACAGCAGAGGACAGCCGGCAGCAGCAACAGCACAAAATAAATACAGCTGGTGCAGAGGGAAGATCCAATCAGGCCAGCGCGAGGGTCAGTGGGAGACGGGGATGGAGCGGTGCCTGCCTTGCGTGACAGAGGACACACGGGCACACACAGCCAGCCACCACCGTGTGCCCGTGCCACGGCTCAGCCACCTGCCCGGGGCATGGAACAGCGGCGGGGACCCTTGTTGGCATCACCCCAGCCTCCATCCCATCCCTGCCGATGGCACTGCCATCGCTGGAGGGAATGGCTCATCCCAGCCCCCCGAGGGCTCATCCGGACGAGATCTCAGGGGTGTGCAGGACTGTGCCCAAAGCAGGGGGGAATAGTCCCTGGAGAACTGGGCACAGCCTCGCAGGGATGCCTGGGCTGCCGGATGGGTACTGCCAAGGTCCCAAGTCCTCCCTGGGGTGATCCCACAGGATAAGCCCCAGGACAACCGCTGCATCAGGTCTGATGGGCTCTTCTGCCCAAACTGCACCCACATCAGTGCCCGGGGTGGCTGCCCTGTGCCCCAGGACAGCACGATGGCCACAGCAGCACCCCCACACCTCACCCCACCCCGGAGCCAGTGCTGGGACCGGGACACCCCTGCATGAACCGCCCACGGCCCTTCCCAGCGCCGGGTACTGCCTCAGGGCACAGGCCCCAAACCCCTCCTCAGTCAGTGACAGACTGAACCGGCTGGAATCACCCAAAGAATTCACAGCACCCTAAAACCAGAGCTCCCAGGAGCTGCTCGCCACTTTCAGTGAGAGTAAAAGCAGGGACGGCTCTGGCTTGGCAGTGAAGCCATGGAATGGAGACCCTGGGATCAGCAGCTGGGAAACCTGGTCTCCGAGGCACCTTTTTTATTTATTTTCTTGACTTCATTTCATTAAGATTAGATGGTAAATCTTTTCCCTGAGCTAAATATTTCATTTCCATTAAACCCAGATTAGCTGCCAGATCCACGGTGCCCGTTGCCCCAGCACCGGCGTTAACCTTTCACAGTGGGCAGGGGGCAATCGGGGGGTCTGACCTCGGTTTTGGGAGCCATAACGTGCTGCTGCCCCTGGCATCACAGGCTGGGCACAGGAGGAGCTCCGGATGGCAGCACCGGCTCCAGCCACGCTCTCCTCACAGACACAGGGATTGCTGGGCTGGGGACACCCTGGGGGAAACCTGCTGTGCCCCCCACAGAGGGGCTTGGGTCCGGAAGAAGATTTGGACACTTATTCAAATCCCCTCGGTGGGGGGAAGGTAATCCCGTATAATTCCCCAGGGATGATGACAAAGGGGATATCCGAGGCATTTGAGGTATTTTGATGGATCTTGCTGGGGAAAAGAATTTTCCTGAATTGTGAATGGTGGGGGGTTATTTTTTGATTTAGTTTGGGGTGATGGCTCAGGCCTGGCTCAGTGCCATCCATCCCTGCCCCCAGCTCCAGATGTTGTCAGGGCAGGTCCCTCCAGGATGCTCAGTGGGGACATGACAGGCTGGTCATGGGCACCTAGACAAGGTGACTGCAGGGAGATGATGGTCCCCTCTGCATTCCGGCCCTGCAGGGGTCTGTGCCTGTTGTCCCCAGGTGTGGGGGGCTCTGGGGTCCCACGTGCAGTCACAGCACAGCAGGGGAACACTGCACGGCCAGGGCCGACCCACTCCCCACTCTCCCCACCCCCGGGTCGCAGCAGAGACCCCGTGTGGGGACGTTGTTATGGAAACTGTAATATCTTGCAATTCCTCTGATTAAAGCAGGAATTGGAAAGCCGGGCCCGGAGCGAGGCCAGATGGAGACCTGATTCCCTAATGGCCACGGTCTCAGCCTGGCTGTAATCCCACCACGTGTCCCTCTGCCAGCACCAGCTCCGGCCCCAGCTCCGGCCGCGCTGCCCAAGAGCCACAGATTGGCTGCACCCCTGCGACACAGGGGCTCCAGGGGTTCCGGGGACCCTGACCCCAAGGGGAGCATTGCCAGAGCATCCTGGGATGTGTGGCCACTCCCTGGCACTCCGGGCAGCCCATACCTCCAGCAGAGATCCCCCCGGCCCCCCACTGCCAGAGCTGCCAGAAGCCCTGCCCAAGCCCTTGCCCACCACCAGCTCTGGCCCTGTGGAACTCAGATTATTTTGTGGCCAGGCTTTTGGAGAATCTCCAGTGGCTCTGCAGCTAATCCCATCTCCCTTCCAAATCATGGCCAGGAATGGGAGCCACGTCCCCTGCTGCAGGCAGAGGCAGGGGGCTGCAGGTCCCCCACCCACCCCGGGCAGGAGGGCACAGGGGTGCTGGGCTAAGGCACCACCAAGCTTGGCTCAGCTGTCCCTTGGAAAGTGGGTTGACATCTTCCCTGCAGGACCCTCCCAATCCCTTCCCACAGGACCCTCCCAAGCTGTGCTGCTCAGCCCTGCTCCCCCGTCAGCAGCAGGCCCAGGAGCCGTGGTTTGGTGGCACCAGGGCAGCAGGGAGGTGGCCCCTCGTACCTGATGTTGTCGATCAGGTGCCGGTGGGACTCCTGGGTGAGCACCATGCACAGGGCATAGGCCAGGCACTCCACCCTCCTCTCGGCTGCGTACTGCTTCAGCACAGCAAACACCTTCTCCTTCAGCTCGGGCTGGTCCCCCAGGATGGCATCCACCTGTGGCAGCGGGAGGGGAGAGGGAAGGGGCGCTGAGCAGGGGAACCGTGGGCAGGGGCACTGCCACATGGAAAACAAGTCCGAATCCCTGCTCAACCCAGGAAGAGGGAACTACACAGGGAGGAGAGGGACACCAGGCCTCAGCCCATCACACAGCACTGCTCTGATCTCACCCGTGGCCCTGGAATCGCTGTTCCAAACATTCCACCAGAACAAGAGTGAGTGACCCCAAATTCCCAAACTCTGCTGGGTCACAGTGGCCCTGCAGGAGCGGCTCTGGCACAGCTGGGATGGGGTCAGTCTGGAGTCTGTGGCACAGGACACTGCAATGGGCTTTTGGAGCTATTGGAGCTTCATGCATCACTCCCCGACCCCTCCAGGCAGCTCTGTCCTGTGCTTAGCACTGGGAATGTGGAGACAGAACATGAAGGTGAGTCCCAGTCCTGGAAACAGCAGTGACAGGTCCCAACCACTGTCCCATCCTCTTCACCTGGGACAGGCAGAGTAATTAACTAATTACTATCAAGCCAATTACCCTGCATGAGACCCTCCTTATTCACCTCCTCCTACACTAAGGGGTTACCCCTTGCGCTTGGGCAGTGGGAGCTGGTTCCTCACCTGGAACTCTCATGTGGGATGCAGGAACTCCCTGTGACTGCCTCTCCCTACCCGTGCATGTTGGGTTTTTCTGAAAGGTGATGGCTGTGTGCCACCAGCAAGTTTTACTGCAGGGTTTAACTGCAGGGGGGGAGGGGAGCCCCTCACCCTTCCCCGAGGCATTGGGGGTGTGAGCAGGGCTCTGAGTGCACCCCTGCGGTGGCAGCGCCAGGGAGTCTGCAGGAATCACCTGCCTGGGGAATGGGAAGAGCCATTTCTTCCAGGTGCTTGTCCCCAGCTCCCCGGGGAGGCCGATGCCAGCACCAGAACCCGGCACAGCCCCCCGGTGCCACTGGCTCTGTGCAGGCACTGTGGGGACTCCTGGCAGCAGCAGCACTTCAAGGTTACCAAATCTGGGGCAGCCACGGCAGCAGAGTCCCCTGGGCTGGCTCGTGAGTGCAGTCCCCAGGTCCAGCACAGGACTGACAGACTCTGGTGCTCCTGGTGGGATGGATCCCAGAGGACTGCTGTGAAATTTTTGCCTGGGCTGAGATCACAGTACTTGGCAGGGGGTATTGCAGAATCCCAGAATCATTTCTGTTGGGAGAGACCTCCCAGATCACCGAGTTCAACCCGTGACTGATCCCTAGCTTCTCAACAAGCCCAGAGCACTGGGTGCCACGTCCAGTCATTCCTTGGACACCTCCAGGGATGGGGACCCCACCACCACGGGGGTGCTGCCACCCCTCACGCAGTCTCCAGCATGTCCCTGAGCACCCAGGGGACAAGAGAAGGTACTTCCCTGGAACTGAGACCACGAGCACCTCCACTGCTTCCCGGTGCTGCCCCAGGATGCTGGGACACAGGCACAGCCCAGCTGCAGCCCTGCCCCAGTGCCCCTGACATGGACACCACTGTCTGCCAGGCAGGAGATTCAACCTGGGGCTCTACCAAAGGGAGGAGGCTGGGAAAAGGTGACCTGTGGGCAGTGCAGGTGTGAAATACAAGCCACCAGCACCCTCCAACCTCCCAGCCTCGCAGTGGGTGTGCAGCAGCACTGACCAGAGCCGGGCTCCCAGGTAAACAAGGGGGTAAAACACCCCACCGAGTTTAGCATTTCCTACATCATATAAATACTGAAGGCACTTTGAACATCTGCGCTGTGAATTCCCTCTGGAGAGGCATCTGCCAGCTGAGCTGTGCTCCAGGAGCCAGTAGCACATGTGCTCTGCATTCTGCTTCTGCCCAGGCTGGTCAGGGTTGTCCTGGGTGGCTTTGTTGGGCTGGGAAGAGAGGGGACAGAGGTGCTCATGGGGGTGCTCACAGCACAACAAACTTGTTCTCCTGTGATCATCCAGGAATCTTTTACTTGGCTTAATGTGACTTGACGAGATGGAGGCAGCATGGAACAACCGCCCCTCCTCATTAATCTCCTGTGATCAGCAGGTATCTGTTTCCCACGCCCATGAATCCAAACCTCAGTGTGTATTTGTGAATCTTTAATGGAGAAGCTGACTGAGGGGATTCGCCTGATACTCACAAATCTCGTTATGGATGTCTTGTTCCTTTATTAACTCGGGATCAAAAAAACCCCTACCAGCCTGGTTATTTTCATAACAGTATTTTAAAAGGCTACTTTGAAATGGAAATTAGAAAGATTGAAAAAAACAACTGTGATCAAATTTATAATTAGCACAAGGCTAAGTGTTTGGTAAAATACCCACTAGGAAGCTTTCAGGAGCACAATGAAGATGTAATCACATTGCTGTTTTCTCTTTTGTAACAAAATAAGAACTAAAATGTCTGCGGGGTGACAGGCTCAGACTTTGAAGGCACATCCAGGCAGGCAGCAGAGCAGGATCTGCCCAATAGGTTTCTCCACACTCTTACAGTGCAAGGGAATGAGGACTTGGGGTCATCCCCAGGGAATCTCCAAGCCCTTTCCAGCATCCATCTGTTCTCCCAGTACCAGCCCCTTCTCTCGGGTGTTCATGCCCCAAATCTGCACCCCAGCCCCGTGACAGAGCCGGGAGCATCCCCTATCCACGTGTGCTGCCAAGGCTGAGGATGGAACCTCCGACCCCCTCGGCACAGGGGGTGCCCAGGACCCCGGCCCCTCATCCCACAGCCCGGCCTCACCTTCCTGCTGAATTCCCGAGCCTTCTGCCTCCTGTCGCGGCGCACGGTGTCGGGGCCGGGGTCCCTGGCGGTGTCCCCGCGCTGCGGCCGCAGCAGCGCCAGGCGCAGGCACCGCCCGCGGCACGACCCCACCAGCGCAGCCGCCGCCTCGGGCAGCGCCACCGGCGTCCCGTCCACCTCCAGCACGAAATCCCCCGGCTCCAGCCCGCAGGCCGCGGCGGGCGACTCGGGGCTGACGCTGGCCACGCGCGGGGGGCTCTCGCTCGCCAGCTCGAAGCCGAAGCAGCCGCGGGGCCCGGGGGGGATGCGGGCGTGCTGCAGCCGGGACACCACGCCGATGCTGGGGGGGACGTTGCCGCAGCGCCGGGCCAGCCCCAGCAGCGCCTCGCAGCCCAGGGAGGACACGGGCTGCCCCTCGATCTCCAGCACTTCGTCCCCCGGGCGCAGCCCCGCCAGCGCCGCGCTGCTGCCCTCCTGCACCCACAGGATGTAGCACGGCCCGGAGCCGCTTATTCCGAACCCGAAGGACTCAGGCCAGCCCTGGTTGGTCGCCGGCATGGCTGCGACTGGAAAAGAAGGAAAGAAAGAAAGGAGTTGTGATGGCTTTTCCATCCGTAGGGGTCGTTCCTGTAGATGCCCGTGAGTGGGGGGTTCCAGTGTGTGCCATGTCCCGCTCACCATGGGAAGAAATGCCCCAAGATCTTGCCTTTCCTCTAGATTTCCTTCAAACAACAGCTTTTATTCTGTCTTTGGCTGCTGGCAGTGCTTCTGAGGAGGCCACGTTGGCTGGAAAGGTCGGAGCTACACATGGCACCCAACTGTGACCCGGCACAGCCCTGGGCCCACCTGTGTCACCCACCCACCCCTCTCCCCAGGAGGTGCATTCAGCCATCTTCTCGTATTTATTTGTCTATCAAAAAGATTATTTCATTTCTCTGGCATGTCACATAATTGAATAGGTGATCCAAGGACTTCAACCAGCTTGATTGTAACCAGCTCTTCTCAACACTCAGTATTTTAGCTGTTTGCAACTACAAAATTACTGTAAATTCATTAGAATTTGCCAGATCCCCTCAGCTCTCCCAGGACCGTTTCTTTGTGCCCTCTCGGTCCCGTGCATGGATTGTCCCGAGGGCAGCATCCCGAAATGGCAGGATGATGGTTTTCAGCAGGACTTGTTTGTGGTTCACGTGAAGGGTTTGGACTGGCTCCATGGATGCTCAAGGAGAAATCGGGCACATCCGCCCTGAACATCTGCAGGAGTCGTCTTTGCCCAAGGTAAGCCTGCCCAGCTGATGTGCACAGTGTTCTTGGATGCCCTTTCCAGGCTGTGCTGTCCAGATGACCCCGCTATGGTCCCTTCCAACCCTCCCATTCCACAATTCTGTGATGTGTGAGTGCCTGCACTGTCCACTGACGCTCACTAAAATAATTCACGTGGCTTTCCTCTGCATCTGTGAAGATGCTTTTTACCCCCGTGTTTATTCCATCTGTGCAACTGAACACACATTAAACACTTACAAAAATGAAACTCAGACAATTTTACCTGGGCAAATTATCTTACAGAGACTATGGGGACTCAGAGGGGAGGAGCTGAGGGTGAAGCACGGGGCAAGCCTGGCAGCAGCGGGATGAAACCCATCCACGACCGAACCCCAGCCCGGGGCTGCTGAGCACGAGTTCTGACAGCTCCAGCAGGAGCCCAGTAAACACTGGGATGGTCCCAGTGCTGCTGCTCTGGGCTGTGCTCCAGAGAAAAGCCCGGCAGGTCAGCGGGAGCTGCACCCCCTTCCACCTCCCCGCCCCTCGGCTCCAGCACTTACAGAAGTTCGCAGCCATCCGAGCCAGCCGGGGGCTCTCACCGGCGGCACGTTTGTCCCACCACGGGCTCGAAGCTTTCTTGACTCTCCTCCATCACCCCCGGAAGCGCTTCCCATGTACCCGCAGGGCTCCTGGGAGCATCTTCCCGGCTCCCCCGTCCTCGCTGCAGCCCCCGGGGCTGGGGGGCCGGTCCGGAGTGGGTGAAACGGCTGCCGTGGCACAGGGACACAGCGGGCAGGGGGTCCTGCCCCTTCCCGGGCTTCTTACGGCAGCCCTGCGCCCTTCCAGCTGCTCCAGCTCAGGGCCAGACACGCTGTAAGGTCTTTCTGGCCTTTTCGTTTGCTAATTAACTTTATTTCCATCGCAAAGAGGAGCGAGGACAGACTAATTGCCGTGCTCGTCCTGGCTGAGCCTGGTGCTGACCTGAGCCTGCAGATCTGGGGGGAATTAGGAGCTGGAAGGAGGGAAAACAGATTAGTGCCCGTGGAGGGAAATCCTTCCCCGACAGGGCAAATCTGAAGCGACAGCGCGGTGCAGAGCAGCGGGGACAGCACCGAGGGTACCTGGGCGTGCCGGGACCTCGCTGGCCCGGCCGAAGGTGAGTGGGACACCGAGATTTTGGGAGTACAACCTACACGTGGTTTGCTGCAGGGATTTGGGGCTCGAGGACTTTCGGGCCTCACCAGGAGATGTCTCCCCAGCCAGAATGCTCCGTGCGGGGCTGTGAGGGGTGCTCGCAGCGGGGAGCAGCCGAGTGTTTGGCCACAGAGCCCCCCGTGCTGGCACCGACCGCACCTTAAGCTGCTATTTCTGATTTTCTCCTCGGCTTCCTCGGCACTGAGGGATCCCAGGGCTTAGCACGCTAAGAGGTTTTAGGGAATTACGCGTCCTGCTGCAGCACCAGCGGGAGGGGCGTCTGCATCTCTCCATGGACCACGCAGTGATCCCGCCTCCCCTCGGGGTGGGAAACAACCTCCCCGGGAAACCTGGGACAGCCGGAATGGGGTTGGGCACAGCCTGCGGAAGGAGAGCTCTGGGGACCTGCTCTGCACAGCCTGAGGGTGAGCACGGCGTGGTGGAGGCTCTTCCTCTGCTCGGGACCTCTGTGGTCACAATGTCCCTGCTCCAGGGGATTGAAACCCACCTCTTCCTCCTCCTCCTTCTCCTCCTGTCCTCTCCAGCTCCTTCCTGGCAGGTTCTCCTGCACGAATCTCCTTCTGAGCAGCAATCTCTGGGCTTTGGGGCATCTGTCCTCCCGTGCTTACACTGACACACACACCTCCTACAAACCTCATGCATCTCTGTCACTATTCCCTGTCTAAACAGTCAAAACTGAAGTGAATTCCCCTTTTTTCCAGCCAGTGAGGTAATTGCTTCCTTTCCCTCCATTTTTGAGTGACTTGAGCACTTTAAATACTGACAGTGAATTTTAATCCTTGGAAGAACTTAGTTCTGGGATCCCAGGTGGATGGAGGTGGTTTCCATGAAGACCTTCCACCAGACTTTGACCAGATAAGAATTTTTAACTGATTTTCATGGTGCTTGGACTGAATGAGGTTCATCCTACTGAGTCGCAGCCTCTCTCCAGGTATTTGCTGGCTGGTTGTCCTTGAGCACAGCCTGTAAGGGCACCGGGAGTGGACGAGCTCCTCAGCAGTGCCAGTGCCAGTTCCAGTGTGGTGGCACTTGCTGCAGCTCCTGTCCTGGCTGTGCCCAGGGACGGTGGCACACAGACCCTGCTTGTCCCCCCACAAATAAACCACCCCAGCCCCTTCTGTGCTGCCAGACTTGCCAGGTGACATCCAGTGACCCAAGCCAAGCTATTTCTGTACCTGCAGAAATTCTGCTGTCTCAGTAGGATGGGGCAAATGGCTTTTCCCCTCCATGCTCCATCAGGCGCAAAGTGTCTCGGGCCGCACTCCAGGACAGCTGTGCCCAGGAGTATTTTGGCTGCATTTCTCCCTCTCATGTCCTCTTTGGTGCACTGGGGGCCCAAGTGGGTGCACTGGACTTACCAAGGGAAGAAAGAGACTCTTCCTGAAACTCAGCCTCCTCTCCTGCCTCCTACCAAGCCGATTCCTCTCCTCTTGGTGCCAAAGCCTCTGGAGCACCCCTGGAATGCTTACCTGTGCTGTCCGAGCTCCAGCCAGCGGCACAACGGGACCCAGAGCTGGCAAAACCATCCCAGCAGTTTGGGAGCCTTTGGATCGGTGACGCGGCAGCCGCGACCGGAGGAGTTTCTCTGGCAAATTCCAGGCAGGCACCGTAACCCAATCGGCCCTCGGCGGGAGCGCCGGGTGGTTTCAGTTGTCAGACACCACGGAGGGACGGGCACAGCGCTGGGTCCTGCCTGTTCCCACGTCACCGCAGCCCCAGGTGAGACCCAGCAGGTGCGGGAGTGAACCCCCCTCACCTGGGCCAGGCTGGGATGAGGAGGATCTGGGTTACAGGGGAATGTAGTGCTCAGAGCTGCGAGCAGGCACAGGGTTTTGCTTTCGAGACTTCACCAAAGGCCACAAAACTGAAGGAATTTTTGGCGATTCCTAAGGAATGACACAGGATGGGCCAGGGCAGTCGGCGGCGATGCTCTGGGGGGACGGAAGCAGCACATCAGCCGCACAGGGCTCACACGGGAACGAGCTGCCCGGGGCTGCGAGAACGCGACAGCTCCGGGATTTGCAGACTGATTTAATTTATTTTTTCACGGTTTTATCCCTCCTCAGCCGCCGCGGAGGAAGGCAGCGGGCACGGGGGGCTGTGGTGGTGCCGGCCCGGCTCCCCGCGGGGCCGAGCGCTGGTTCCCCGCCGGGGCCGGAGCCGCTCCCGGGGCTCTGCTGGAGCTCTCCCGGGGCTCTGCCAGGGCCGGTGCAGCTCCCGGGGCTCTGCCAGGGCTCTCCCGGAGCTCTCCCGGGGCCGCCGGGGCGCCGGAGGGCGCTGGAAGCGCCGGGAACGCCCGAGCGGCGCCGCTTCCGCACGGCCGCGGCAGCTCCGGGCCTGTCCCCCCGTGACCCCCCAGACCCCCGGGCTGGAGAGTATCCAGGGAAGGGATCGGGGTTGGGGAAGGGGCTGGAGCCCCAGGAGCGGCGGAGGGAGCTGGGAAAGGGGCTCAGCCTGGAGAAAAGGAGGCTCAGGGGGGCCCTTGTGGCTCTGCACAACTCCCTGACAGGAGGGGGCAGCCGGGGAGATCGGGCTCTGCTCCCAGGGAACAGGGACAGGAGGAGAGGGAACGGCCTCAGGCTGGGCCAGGGGAGGCTCAGGCTGGACATCAGCAGGAATTTGTCCATGGAAAGGGCATTGGAACTGCCCAGGGAGGTTTGGAGTCCCCAGCCCTGGAGGTGTCCAAGGAGTGTCTGGAGGTGGCATTCAGAGCTCTGGGCTGGGGACAAGGTGGACATCGGGCACAGCTGGGACTCGATGGGCTGGGAGGGCTTTTCCAGCCTAAAGGATTTTGGGATTCTGTGTTTCTGCCTTGGAAATACAGAAATACACAAACCATTGCCCTCAGTGCTGGGTGCTGCTGGAGGGGGCCCTGCCTGGGCTGGGACTGCTCCGGTCCTCAGCTCAGGGAACCCCAGGTCTGGCTGCAGGGACCTGGCACCCAGGCTCTAAGAGCTGCTTCTGCCACATTCCAGGGCTCGGCATGGACTTCCTGACACTCTTCCTGATCTACCTGTGCTTTGTGCTTGCTCTCACTGCCCTGCTCTGCCTCTGCTCGGGAAGGAAGGAGAGTTTCCTCACAAGGAGCATCAACAGGGCAAGCCAGGTAAAGCACTGGGCTTTCAGGTAAAGAATGAACCTTTGGGGGAATGATCATCTCCTGTTCTGGTCACCTGCCCTGCTTTGTTGTGCTAAAATCAGTGCAACTGCTGTATTTGTTCTCCGAAAAAATGCCAGTGTGTGTGGTTAGAGTGATAATATACTTCATTCTGTTTTAATGTATATTATCAAGGAAGGGGTATAGGAAGCAGAAATGCACTTCCCTTGAGATGATTAAACCCTGCCCAAGCAGGTAGTAAAACCCATTTGGGTCTCCCAGCTCCTGTCCCTGCCTGTGCCTGTCTCGCTGAGGATGCAGCTTCTCACAATGCCAGAAGCACCTTGTTCAGTGACACCACATCATATCAGCTTTGAGAAATTAAACAAGAATCAGGCCCCAGGAATTTGCAGTTTTGTGGTATTGGCTGCTGATATTGAGAGGAAAAAGGTGGGGGAGGTTTGAGGATTAAAATATGGAGAGAATTTTAAGTGGTGGCAGATATTTTAGGGGGAGCTCTTTAATGTGTGTACTAATGCTGCAGGCTCTTGTTTGCTAAGAAAGAGGGAGGAATGAAGAGCTTTAAAAGAGGATTAAGAATTGGCATTTTATTGTAAAAATGGGGAATTGGAAAAGCACCACTTCATTTTTCTGTCTGCTGGGCTGTGTCTGAATGAAAAGGGGAAAAAAAATCTATAATATTCCTGGGAGGTAAAGGATGAGAGAATTATCACTTAAATTGTAAATTATATTTAATGCTGTTCACAGGAGTTCAGACAGACTTTTTTTTATTACTGGTATTGTACTTCCTTTTGGTTTGTAGACACACTGTGCAAAGAAATTGATTTTTCCCCCCATTTCTTAATAGCTGCTGCTATGAAGTGTTTAAAAAGCAGCAATTAAATTACTGCTGTGGTATGAAGCCACTGTCTGGAGCAATCTAATCAATACTTATGCGTGGGAAATAAATACATATGAATATAATCAATATTTTACCTGGGATATAAATACAGGCAATGCTAAATATAAGGTCACAATATAAGATAAATATGAACCAATACCATACAAACCCCACAATATCAGAAGGGCCTGAAGCTCTTAGAGAGTGTCCAGAGGAGGGACATGAGGGTGGTGAAGGGCCTGGAGGGGCTGTGGAGGAGCAGCTGAGGGCACTTGGCACAAGCCTGGCAGAGTGCTGAGGTTTCCTGCAGGTTCTTTTCTGCTGGGCTGTGTTTCCTCTTGCAGCACACTTGAAAAAAGCCTCTTTGAACAAACACTCGCCCCTCGCACCGCCGAGCTGAGATGTACCAGTTCACACAAAAATATTTAGCATCTTCTCAGCTCCACATATGCTTTCTGCCTCCTGGTCTTTCACATCTGAGGCAAGAAGATCTCACTGCATATTTTCTTTCCATGTCAGCTAGAAATAGGCTCAGCTGCTCTAATTCCTGCGCCGTGTTGCTATAGAGATCTGTCAGCTCGGAGCAGTCGAGTCAGACAATTCCACAGGCACATCCCTGGCTGAGGGATTCACTCAATGAACACAGGCAGCTTCCATCTTCAGCACATCGAGCTGTGCTTGAAAGGGCAATTAGACATGGAGCCATCGGGCTGGAGCTGAAGAAATTGGAGTTTTTGGGGTTTGGTTGGCTCGTGGATTTTTTTCTCTCTTTTCTGGAGGCCATAGGCTTTATCCCTTTGCTTATCTCCCCTTGATCTGTCAGATGGGCTGATGGAGCATATTGTAGCAGGGGAATTGCTCAGTTCTATCCCCTGCTTAACCCATCCCCACCCTACACCCACCCTAAGCTCCTTAGAACTTTCACACATTAACCCAGATATGTTTGTTTGGACCTGGGGGGCTCCCAGGAATATGGAACCTCACTTCCATGTGGAAAACCCCAGCAGCATTCCTGCCTCCGTTCCTTCCTCATGGAAAGGGTGGTCAGGCATTGGAACTGCCCAGGGAGCTTTGGAGTCCTCATCCCTGGAGGTGTCCAAGGAAGGCCTGGACGTGGCACTCAGTGCTCTGGTCTGGGGACAAGGTGGGGATTGGGAACAGCTTTGACTTGATGATTTGGAGGGCTTGTCCAACCTCAGTGATTCCAGGATTCTGTGATTCTGTATTATGGTTGGACTGGAGGATCTTGAAGGTCTCTTCCACCCTTGATTCTGTGGTGAGAAGCTCAGATGCCCCTGAAAAGGAGCTTCCTCCCCGGTGCAGATCCACAACTGAGGGATGAGGAGCTTGGAGTTAAACCTGAACTTGCCCCAAGGCAGCAGTGATGTGCAGTTCAGGTAACAGAGCTTTATTTCCCTCAGGTGTTGTCACTGGTGGTCCCCACGCAGCTCCAGAGGGTGACACACCAGGCACTGCACAGGCTCTTCCACACCAGGTATTGCAATTTTATGCCTTTGGCATTATTTTTTACTACTCTTTCTAGCTGGGATCTCCTACCACCATCAGAGCTCTCAGTATTATCCTTGGATATTGTCTCCATTTGGGATGCCTGTCAGGGATTACAGATTCCCTTTGAGGTTTGCCACTGTTGTCTCTCTCTTCCTTGGTCATTGTTTAGAAGGTTTGAACATATTGACAGATAAAGATAATGTGGCTCAGTAACAGATGTTGGTCACACTGGTGGGATCCTGCATCCCCACAAGAATTGCCACAGCCTCTCTGGCAGCTGCAGATGGAATCAGACACTCAGTCTCCATCCTCTCCCTCAAATCCCATTAGTCTCAGTCCAGCAGCCTGCATGTCCAGGTGGCTGAGGGGGAAGCTGCACAGCTGCCAGCGCGCAGCCTGCTGCATTCAGGTGGATTTTGGTGTCTGTAAACTCTAGTGCCTCAGGAATGATTTAAATACCTTTTCTCTGGGGACAGCAGCTCAGTGTGACAGTGACTTCAGGGCTCTGCTGGGAATGCTGGTGTTGTTTTGTGCATGTCCTGCTGATCCTCTGCTCTAACACAACCTGAGACAGAGAGGTGACACTGTCAGAGGTGCTGGGGGCACTGGGACCCTCCACATACTCTGGAACTGGTGTTCACCTCTGCCCACCTCTGCCACACTTATTTTCCAACAGCTGGTTATATTATTGCAGTGTTTTCAAGATTATTTTTGGGGATTTTCTTTGCTTTCGGAGTAGCAAATATCTTCTGGCAGAATGTTTTGTGGCCTATTGCTGTGGCATATTTTGTCAGCAGCAAGTGATTATAAGACTTTGTACTGACAGGGAAAAAACCTCCATAGGACATGTGAATAAAGCAGGGAATTTAGCTGACATATTTAAAGGAGTGTATGTGGGAAGAAGAGAAGGAGAAGCCAGTGGATGGAGAAAACACTATTAATATGCAATCCAAGCTGGCCTGAAAACCTAAAAGATGTGTCTCCTTGCATTTGAAAAGTCTTTGATCACCTCTGAGTGTACTTGACCTGTTAATCAGGATGCTGAGTATTAAATAGACTGTCCCCTTTCCTTTCCAGGAGCTGTTTGTTTGTGGGCCTGCACATAGCCCTGCAGGCTGCAGTGTTTGGGGAATACACCTGGGAGGTGTTTATGTACTGCTGGGAGCTGCAGTTCCACCTCCTCCTCCTCCTCCTCCTGCCCTACCTGCTGCTGGCTGGGAACGTGGGCTGCTTCCTGCTCTGCTCCCGGGCCAATCCTGGTAAGAGCATGCTCGTGCTCTTTGAAAACAGAAAAAATGCTACAAATCCCTTTTTTAGTGCTTTTTCTTGTCTCTTCCCCAGGTATAGTAACAAAATCCAATGCTGCATCACTGGTTGAGGTTTATGCCTACGATGGGGTGTTGTTTCAGAGAGGCCTCGTGTGTCCCACGTGTGCCGTGGAGAAGCCAGCCAGGTCCAAGCACTGCAGTAAGGATCTGAAATTCCTCCATAAGCACAGCAGTAACACTTTCCCAAAGGAATTCTCCCCCAGGAGCTGCAGCCCCCACTACAGCTGCTCTGTTACCAGCTCAGTGCTCATAGGCCTGTTTGTTCTCCTGGGGTCCCAGGTCACAGCTGCATTTGCCCATCTGTGGAGCTGGTTGGGTGCTGTTTCTTCTCACAGAAATTACCAGTTCTGAGGGATAATTCAGGGTCAGGAACAGCCAAGCTTGTGAGCAGCTGGAATTTAAATGAGAAATTATCACCTGTCAAGACCTGGGTTCATGATTTTGTGTTTCAGTCACAGAATCCTGGAATGGTTTGGGCTGGGAGGGACCTTAAAGCCCATCTCATGTCATACCCTGCCAGGGGCAGGGACACCCTTCACTATCCCAGGGTGCTCCAAGCCCTGTCCAGCCTGACCTAGACCACTGCCTCTTTTTATCATTTAAAATAAAGGTGGGAGCTACAATCTCTACCTTTCAGGTGCTTTGCCAGGCAGTACTGTCAGAGGAACCAAAGCCTTGGAGCTGCAGTCTGGGTAAATAAAAGAGGAAATGGCATACGTTGCTTTTCTTATGATACACAATTGAAATTAATTTATTTGCTTCAAAAGCTGCCAGCTAAACCCGGACTGTAACTCCCACATATTTTCAGCTTAAAAACCATGTAAAGATCAAACTGCTTACTTAAAAATGAAGTGCCAAGACACTTGTTTTGCCCCTGCCTCCTCGAGGTGTCTGCAGGACGTGCGTGCATCGCTTTGACCACCACTGTGTGTGGGTCAACAACTGCATCGGAGCCTCCAACGCCGGCGTTTTCCTGCTGTACCTGCTGTCCCTGACGGCCACCGCCGGGGCCGTGGCTGCTGTCACAGCTGCACTCCTCGTCCAGGTGCTGCTGCTCTCCAATGCCATGCACGGCACCTACCTGGATGCCCAGGGACAGGAGCACGCCGTGGAGATTCCTTTCCTCGTTCAGGTCAGTTCGTGCTATCGAATGTTCTGTCTCACACTTTGCTGTCAGGAGTGTTGTCCTGTTCCCCCAGCATGGGGACAGACTGCAGGGTTTTGGCTGTTTTACATATATAACTAGATTTAGAAAACTGCCACTGCAGAGTACTTTAAAAATGGGGGATTTTTCTCACAGCACTTCCCATCCTACAGATGCCTGTCTCCAGGATCTGTCACTCGGCAGATCTAGTTCAGGGAGAAGGAATTTACATTCCAGTGACCAGCTGATGTAGTGAAGTTTAGGAAACAGCTGAGAGTCCCTAAGGTACCTCTATGGAGATGTTAAAGCAGGACACACCACCCTGGAATGCAGATACAGTTCCATGTGCACATGGATGTGCATTCCAGCTTGGGTGGTGCAGTGCTCACGGGATTCAACCCTCCCATTTTTTAACTTATTTTTCTCTTTCTCTGCAGCACCTTTTCTTGACTTTCCCTAGGATTGTCTTCATGCTGGGGTTTGTCATCCTGCTCACACTCGTCCTGGGTGGATATTGCTCCTTCAGTCTGTATTTGGCCCTCACCAACCAAACCACCAATGAATGGTGCAAATCCCGAAGATTTGGGGGTTCCTCCCCTCTCCCATCACAGCCTTGTGACAAACCCCTCGTCTACAAAAACATTTATTCTAAAGGGATCTGGAGGAATTTAAAGGAAATCTTTAACCCCACTACAGTGTTGGAAAGGAAGAAGAAAACATGAAGACATTATTATTTCTCTGGACATTTTTAAATGTTTTCTAAGACTTCAGTTCAGCAGTGGGCTTGGCTGTCCCAGACAGATTTTGGAACAAGAACAAGATTACTGCAGAATTCACATATTGGTGCCTCACTGGACATCATTTGAGCTCCTCACTCAGCGAGACTCAGGGCCAGCTCAGTCCTGACCCCTAATTACAGAGATTTGCTCCATCTTCCCAAAGTGAATCTTTCTCTCTGGGAAGGGATGACACAGAGCTCCTGTGAATTTTGAGGAAGCAGGATCTTTTTGTATCTTTCTTTGGGAAACAATTAACCCATTACTGTTAACAGTGACTACACCAGGTTGTGTGTATTTAGCTGAAAAAAACTATTTCTGGCAGGATCTTACCTGCAGAAACCATGTCCTACTGCAGCTTTGGAGCACTAACTCCAGGAGGGAAATTAAAGTGTCCCTGTCCTCCTCTCCTTCCAGAAATTCTTCTGTTTGAGTAGAATAGAAGAGAAATTGGAAAAAAATATAGTAAGAACTTTAAATAATTTTATTTTTAAAAATGTATTTATTTACATGCCGAATCTGTACAATATGCAATTAAAAATCCATATATGGTTTAAAAAAACCAAATTCCTATACAATATGGCTTTCCAGCCCCCAGGCTGGCTCTCAGAGCAGCCTGGCTGGCATTGCAGGGTACAATGATGCATTCATAGACCAGTACATAAGGCTACTTGTCCAGGATATCAAAGAAAAGAGAAATACTGCAGTACCATGCCTTGGGAGGCCTGAAGAAGTGAGGTTAAAGGCATGAGAGTGTTTCAGCGGTGCTCAACACACACCACAACTCCGTAGGTTTGGTTTTCTCAACTTGTTTTAAATGCATATATTTAAATAATCCCGTGTGAGACCCCACGTATTTGCTACACTTTCTGAATCCTTTTAAAAACCAGACCACTGCTGTCCCATGGGCAGAGGGAACTGATTCCCAAAGGATCTTCCTTAATTCGAGGCTGCTGTACAGAATACAGAGTGCCACTTGTGGCCTGTCAGTCTCCTCAGCGTGACCAGGCCGAGGGTTAACTCCGGGTACTGGTTTGAGACTGAGAACACCTCGGGCCTGTCCTATCCTGTTTTAGGCCTGTCCTACCCCATTTTAGACCTGCACTATCCCATTTTGGGCCTGCACTATCCCATGAAGCCACGTCCCTCCAGAACATCCCCCCTTGCTCTCTGAGCAGCCCCAGTGCCCACGCCAGACTGCTCAGCCCAGCCTGGAGCACCAGGCAGTTTGCAGCTGCCCCGCCCCTCACACGATCACCGTCTGCACCTCCACCTCGCCCTCCTGTGAGGCGGCGATCACGAACTCGCCCGCGTGCTCCATGATCTCGATGTCCTCGGACGCCACCATGGTGACGGTGGCCTCCTGTGCGGCCAGGCCGCCGTCGGTGGCCAGCACGGCGCCGTCGCCGATGGCCGAGGCCAGGGTCATGGCCACCTGCTCGGTGAGGCTCTCGGGCGTGGCAATGGTGATGGTGTCGGCGGCGTCTGAGGCCGCGGCGCTCTCGGCCACGGTGACGTTCTGCACGATGATCTGGTGGCCCGAGTTGGCCTGGTTCACGATCTGCTGCACCACCTTCATGATGTGGCTGTCGACCTGTGAGGGGAGAGGGGCTGCACTGATGGGTGGGGCATTTACTGGGACAATTAACAACGATTAGCACTGCACAGGTGCCTGATGACCACGGGGCAGTGACAGGAGCAGCTCTGCATTCCAGGCTCCTCCAGCTGTTCACCCCCAGAACAGACTCTGGAATGTGTCACCCCTCCTGTTACTTAAGGACTGCTTTACCTCATGTCTTGTTCCCTCTATTATTTCAGTAGCTTCGCTGGTCTCCATGTCTTCAGTAGAAGTCTGAAAGACAAAAGATGATTCCTTTTTTAGGTTCTTATAAAAAAAAATTTTATCACCAATAAATAATTCACTGAGATCTTCTACACAAGTGTTTCTGTTCCCCCCAGGTGCAGTAGCTACTCCAAAGAAAACTTGACATTCCCTCCTATCCCATTACCAGGAACTACTTAAAATTAATGCAAAACATTCACAAATAACTGAAAGATAATTCCTCCCTCAGCAGGATTTGGCCAAGCAGCACATTTTTCTCCTACTGGAGAAAAACTACAGCAGCACTCAATAATTGAGCTGTGTTACTCTGCTTGGATGAGAACTGGCTCTGTGTGATGGAGGGGAGAAAGTGAAATACAGAATTCACTGCTTTTGGCAGCCTCTGTTAGAAACAACAGAGATTATCTGGGACAAAGTAAGATAAATAGAAACGGGAGAATATAGGGGGAAAGCTGAAACAAATTTGTGACCTAAAATCTGGTGTGGTCAGAAGTTCTCAAGCTCAGCCTCCTGCTGAGCCACTGTCTGTCTTCCCTTCTTTTCCTGCCCACACACAGCATGTTGGGAGGGTGGGGAAGCTCCAAGTGCTTTCCTTGCAAACAAGGCTAATCCTACTGAATCCTGGGCCATGCAGGCAGGGTGGAGCCTGTGTTACCTTCTCCCAAAAACCTGGAGCAGGAACATGAACAACTGGAGCTTTTCCAGACCAAATCCTGTGCTAAATTCCCAGTGAGCAGGCTGGCTGCCCCTTCTCACCTCGATGATGTATTCCTGGGTGTCTGCCACCACCGAGGAGAACTCCACCAGAACCGTGTGCGGATCTTCCGAAAGGACCGTGGCTGCTAAGTTGTCAGCTGACTGACTCTCCTCTGACACTATCACCTCTTCCACCTCCTTCATAGCAAGGAGGCAGCCACCTGGATGGAATTCCACAACAACATCATTTTTGTAGCCATCTCCAATAGTACCTGGAAGATGCTATGCAGCACCAACAAGGGGATGCCATGGACAAATGACCAGGGTCACATGGGAGGCTCTTAGCCCACCAGGACAGGCCAAGGAATAGCCCAGAAGAGCCCAGATGGCACCAGGGAACTGAGCCTGGAGCAGAGCAGCTCTCCAGTGCAATTCCAAACACCACATGGGTAAATTCAGGTGGTAAAACCACTTAGGGTTTTCAAAGCCATGTGTGAAGAAATACAGGAAGAGTCTGGGTTTATTTTAAGTCACCAATCTTTTCTGCTGATACATTTCAGTATCTCTTTTCTTTCCTCCAGTAAATTTGTATTATTCTTTTGGAATAACACCATCAATTCTTTTGGAATAACACCATCAGCAGTACCTGAAGAAGTCTGGAAATCCCTGCTTAGGAGCTAAAGGAGCAGCAAATCCAGTGCAACTAATGCTACCAAACCAGATCATTGCTGAGAACTTGACTCACATTTTCCTCCCAGAATATCCCCACTTCCACACGGGTCTTGGATCCACCCTCAGCACCATTCCCCCCCAGCCCAAGGGCAGCCTGTGCAAAGCCAGCCCCAGAGCAGCCTCCCCCCAGGGCAGCCCTGCTCACCTTTGGTTTTGAGGTGCCTGTTGAGGGTGCCGTGCTCGGCAAAGCCGCGCCCGCACTTGTAGCACTTGAAGGGCTTCTCGCCGGTGTGGTGGCGGATGTGGCGCACCAGGGAACCCTTCTCCCGGAACCCCCGGCTGCAGAACTGGCACACGTAGGGCTTGTCCTCCAGGTGGGTTCGGAAATGCACCTGCTGGGCGTTCTGCACACACAGGGAGGCAAGGGAAGCAAAGGATTTGATTTTTTTGGGTGGTGTTTTAGGGATGGTACTCCCCAAGTCAGTGCTTCCACCGAGACTCTCCAAACCATGAGCCACTTGCTTGCTCCTCCCCTCTCTCTCCCCCTCTCCCTGCAGTGGGCTGGAGAGGAGAACTGGAGGCACAAAAGGTGAAGATTACGGACTGAGATATGACCAATTTACCACAAACAGAAGTAAGATAAGAAAACAAACAACAATACTGATGACAGAGGGTACAAGGAAGAGGTGAGCAACTCAACTCCCCTGATAATAGACAGAAGGAAACCCTTTCCCCACCCCAGAATGTTCTGGCCATGCTCCCTCCTGGCTACTGCAAAAATTAATCTCATCCTGGCCAGAAACAGGACACTGTTATCACATATTTGTTCCACACATGAAGGAACACTTTTGTCAGAAATATGATGGTTTTACAAAGACTGTCCTTTTGCCCACTAAACCAAAACATCTTTCTGGAACTTCATATGACAGAATCACTGAATTCTTTAGGTTGGGAAGAACCTTAAGGAACACTCTGTTCCACCTCCCTGCCATGGGCAGGGACACCTTCCACTATCCCAGGGTGCTCCAAGCCCCATCCAACCTGGCCTTGGACACTTCCAGGGATCCAGAGGCGGCCACAGTTCTCTGGGCATCCTGTAAGAGGCAGGCAAGCTGGCACTCGCTCTTTGAGGAGCAAAGCCTCCTACCCTCTTGCAAAGCCTGGCCCTGGGGAGGCCAACATGCAAGTTTAGTGAGGGGGCCCACCTTAGTCTTGTAGCGCTTGCCGCACTTGGGGCAGGCGTAGGGGCGCTCGTCCGAGTGCACCCTGCGGTGCCCCTTGACGTGCGCGATGGTCTTGTAGAGCTTCCCGCACTCCCCGCAGCGGAACCGCCGCTCGTTCACGTGCACCTCCTGGTGCTTCTTCAGCAGGTAGCCCTTGGTGAACTCCTTGCCACACTCCTCGCACTTGAAAGGTTTGTACTCTATAGAGGCACAAAGAGAAAATGTGTGGGTGATCCAGGGCAACCCGCAGCACAAGGATCTGGTACAGGTGTAACCGAATTCTTACAAACAACCTGGAGAAGGAGAGGAACTGTATTGTCAACCACATGTGTGGGCTTTCACAGAACTCCAAAACAGCTGGGGTTGGAAGGTACCTCTGGTGATCATCCAGCCCAGCCCCTTGTCTAGGCAGGGTCCCCTGGAGCAGGTGACACAGGAACGTGTCCAGGTGGGTTTGGGATGTCTCCTGAGGGAGACTCCACACCCTCCCGGGGCAGCTGTTCCAGTGCTCTGCCACCATCATGGAAAGAGGTTCTTCCTCATGTCGAGGTGGAACTTGTTGTGTTTTAGTTTCTGGCCATTGCTCCTTGTCCTGTCACTGAACAGAGTCTGGCACCATCCTCTGACACCCCAGGAGAGATTTGTACGGATTGATGGGATCCCCTCTCAGCCTTCCCTTCTCCAGACTGACCAGGGCCAGCTCCTGCAGTCTTTCCTCATCAGAGGAGCTATACAGGGCTGAGGTCACTAAGCCACAGCTCGTGTCAGACAACAGCCCCAGCAGCACTTCACCTGTGTGACTCTTGCTGTGTGTTTCCAGGGCAGCAGCTTCACTGAAGGCTTCATTACAGTGAGAGCAAATGTAGCGTTTGTACCCGTTGGTTCTTTCTGCAGGTGTCTGTTGGAGAGAAAATGGGAAAATTGCTTTTTTTTTTTGTACTGGTGTGTCCAGTTAGGCTTGCTACCCAAACTCCCAATTAAACTCTCCAGCTTTAACAGGAAAAAGATCTCTGTTGTGGAAAGAGACAGCAGGTGTGAAGCAACATTTCCCTTCAATCACAGCTGCACAATGTAACTCTAAAACCTGACATAAAGCCACAGGCATGGCAGAGACACGTGAGGACAACAGTGCTGCCCACAACCAAATACGGACAAGGTAGGTTAAAAAATTAATTTGTTGATGGAATACAAACATACAGACTGTGCTTGTTCCAGTTTAACACACTGCTCCCCACACGGCTCCTCGTCTACTTCCACCCCTTTGTTTTCCAGCTCTTCTGGAGCAGCTGCCACAGGTTCATCCGGCTTCTGCACCTCCTCCACAGCCACTCTCTCGATGACAATTCCAGAATTCCTCATGGCCTGCCTCAGCAGGTTCTCACTGTTCACTTCCCCTTCGCATGGCAGCTCCTCGGGATGTGGCTGCTGAAGGAACAAAGATGAGCTTTGGCAAATACACAGTTTGTGTTTTTTTACAGCAACACTGCTGCGAGGGTCACTCTCTCTGAGATGTCCAGTGCTGTGCTACGGGGTTGAAAGGTCAACCAGGGAAGGTCTTGGGTTGAGAAGGAAGATGATGTGGATCTATACTCTGACAACCCAAGGGATGACAAGCCTTTGCCCCTACCACAGTCTCACAGCAGGGAATGGTCAACACAAACATCCCCTCATTTTATAGTACGTGGTGGTGAAGCCCCAGCCCCTGTAAGCCACACACAGTGCTCAGCTCAGCAGTAGAGGGGCCCAGGTCAGAGCACAGCACCTGCCCATATGGAAAACAACCAAATGAACCACTTCATTCCACCACTCAGATTTACTGTCAGTACCCAAGAAACTTTTGCTCATGAGGTGAAATGTTCTTTGCGTAAAACACATGGAGGGTGTTTGAGACAAACAACACTCACGTCTGGCTCCAGGGGTTTTGCATCCACCACGGGAAGTTCCTGCATCTGGACATGAACTTCATGGAGCACGTTGCCTTTTGCATCTGTCACGAGGTGGATGACGGGGGAGGCCTCGATGGACTCACTCGCTATCGAGGACACTGTGTCTGTGTTGGAGCTGCAGGATCCTGCAAGGGATGAACCCTGTGGGGAACTGCACCCCTCAGCAACTCCCTGCGCCCTAAAAAAATCTGTCTTAGAACAGGAGCTGTCTGTTAAAGCCACCTTTGTACCAGATTCTCAAACATTCTTGAGTTCACACCCAGCTGCAAGGTAATAGCTTTGCTCTATACATTACTTTTTTTCTGGTATAAAAAATATAAACTCAATACCACAGAAATACTTTTTATCATAAATGAGAATCATGGAATGGTTTGGGGTGGAAGGCACCCTACAAGTCGTCCCATCCCACCCCAGCCATGGGCAGGGACACCTTCCACTACTGCAGGGTGCTCCAACCCCCGTCCAGCCTGGCCTTGGACACCTCCAGGAATCCAGAGGCAACCACAGCTTCTATGGGCAACCTGGGCCAGAAGGAATTTATATTCCAAGTGCTGTGAGGGTTTGGCTTTATCAGACATTAGGCAGGTCCTGACAGCATCACTGACCTGATGGCAGATCATCTTTGTTGACAACTATTTCTTTGGTCATGTTGAAGCGGATTTTTTCAGTGCAAGGTGTCAGAGATTTAAGGTGCCGAGTCAAAGCTCCCGATTCCCGGAAGCTTTTCCCACATTTCTTGCATTTGTAAGGTCTTTCATCTGGAAATGACAAGAATCAAAACAACCACATGAAAGCCAGCACTGTCAGGATCAGCTCTGTGTGACAGCTGAAGAACACATTCCACTTTCTACAGCACACGACTGTGCCTATCCCAGAACCTTCCACTGCCTCCCAGCAGCCCAAATGTTGGGGAGCTCAACGGTCTCAGCTCAGCAAAGCATGGAAAGCAGCAAGAAATTCCACTGGAAGGCAAGTAGATAACCACAGACTCCTCCAGTAACAAGGAACTCTTATTGTGGAGAACTCTTACCAGTGTGCCGCCGATGGTGTCGGATCAGAGACCCCTTTGTCCTAAAGGAAGTTCCACAGAGTTTACACTCATAGTCCTTCCTGCTGCTGTGAGTGATCATGTGAGCTTTGAGGATGCTGGCCTAGGGAAAGAATTTCCTTTAAGAGACATTCCAAACAGTTTGAAGATTTTACATTTCAGTTGTAAAGAACAACAAGGCTCCTTGTGAAAGCAGAACTTCCCTCTGGGAAGCGTGGCAGGCAGTAAAGCACCCTGTTACTGAGTCTCGGGATCTCTCAGTTTACAGCCAGCCTAAATACCTCCCTAACCCACATCAGCAGGGGGGATACTCACAGTTTTAAATGTCTTCTGGCACAGCTCACACACGTATCGCCCCTCCTTGTTCACCTGCAGCTTCACCTTGATCAGCTCGGTGGAAATGTCCTGCTCCTGCTCCTCAGGGCTGCCCTGCTCCTCACTGACCTCCCCATCCACGTGGCCATTCGGGTTCTCAAACACATGGTCTCCTGCTACAATGACCTCTTTGATGTGCCCACTGCCTGGGAAAAGGTGGGGAGACAGTTGGGTTTTTTACAGGACAGGACTTTACCCAAAAAAGCCATCTACTGTTTTGGCATTTCATGCAGACAGAAGGAAGAAAGATATTTTAAACCTGCAACTCGAGTCTTTGCAAACTTCTTATTATGGCAGCACAAAATGGGCACTTCTGGAACAGAGTTTAACATCTAATTTGTATTAATTAGTTGTATTCATTAAGCTGAAGGAGGGCAGGTTTAGAATAGATATTGAGAAGGAATTGTTCCCTGTGAGGGTAGGGAAGCTCTGGCACGGATTCCCAGAGAAGCTGTGGCTGCCCCTGGATCCCTGGAAGTGTCCAAGGCCAGGCTGGACAGGGCTTGGAGCAGCCTGGGACAGTGGGAGGTGACCCCGCCATGGCAGGGGTGGTACTGGATGGGCTTTAAGGTCACTTCCACCCCAAACCATTCCATGGCCATTCCACGATCCAGACGTGGGGAGAATTGCAGAACTGGCCTAGGGCTGCCTCCCACAGCCCTGAAGGAACACCCAGCCCCAAATCCCAGCGACACAGAGGTGTCACACACCCACCCACAACCCAAACCCATCACAAGAGGACGCAGATGAGGGAACAAATACCAAACCCACCAGGGTGCCAAGGCAGCACCTCAGAGCTCACCTACGATGGCCGAGGCATTGCTGATCTCCTCTGCTATGGAAGATGCTTCAACAACAATGTGAGCAACAGTTATGGACTCCTCGACAGCAGGAACCACCTGCTGGCACAGAGCACCTTTAACAGGCACGTTCTGCTGGTCTAAACACACAGCTCCCTCCCCTCCAACCCAACAGACCGTTGCATCCTAATTATTTCCAGCCCCGGCTCGGAGAAGCCGCTGTCACCTTTTGTCCTTCCTGGCCGAGGAGCCCAGCGAGCGCGTCGGGAGGGCGCTGGCAGCCCTTCTGAAGCTTGTGCTGCACGAACTCTTCCAGGGAGCTGAACTCCGATTGGCAGCGCCCGCACTTGTGCACGTCATCCTCGTCTGCGGGGGAAAACTCCGTCAGCGGGGCCGAGACACGGCACCACGGGATGCCAGGATGGGGCAGGGTTGGAAGGGAGCACGGTGGAGCGGGTATTCCCAGCTCCCTGCTCCGGCAGGGCCACCCCAGCGCACACGGCAGGGATCGTGTCCAGAGGGGCTGGAGCGGCTCCGGTGAGGGGCACTCCACAGCCTCTCCCGGCGGTGCGATACACCCAGCACCGCCGCTCCGCCCGGCCCGCTGAGCTGCCGGGAGTGCTGCAGGGGAGCGGGGCGATCCCGGGCGAGGCACACGGAGACCCCGCCGCCTCCCGCCCCGCTGACAGCACCGGCCCGGCCCCCTCACCCACCGGGCCCCTCGGGCCGCGCCGCCCGCAGGCCCCGCTGTGCCGGCCGGGGCCCCGTGAGGGCGGTACCTTGCTCGCCGAAGGGCGGCGGGAGGCCGATGAGGGCGGCGGGGGGCGCG